>WTXK01000259.1:0-64724 GCA_025769895.1 Lactarius psammicola
CCCACACAGATCGCCCATTCACTTTTTCTGTCATCACATCACTATCATTCCTTTCTCAAAGGCATGAAAAAGAACCGCCGTCGCTCAAGGAAGGGAAAAGGGGGCACCTTGACCCGCAAAATGAAACGCTTGTCGAGCACCGTAAACTCGGTGTGTGGGACCTCTACATAGAGCGCGACCCCAAGCTGTCGCTCTTTCCTACTTCGTGGAAAATTGAGGAGTATGTTGGGGCGTTGAATGATCTTCCTTACCTGTGGAGGACTATACGTGATGTGGGCACTGTAGCATGGCCGCTGCTATTGCTCTACGTAGCAATCATGGCAACGAGCTCATTGGTTCCAGCCTTGAATATATGGTACGTATCTCATTTTATACATCACACAGGATTGCTCAAGTCTCTTCCAGGTTCTATGGGCACCTGCTCGACATTGTGAGTTTGGAACAATCGGATTCGCTCGAATCTCCCTCAGCTGAGTTCTCTATAGGTCCAGTCCGCCGTCGATAATCGCACCGTAGACGCACATTTCCTCATTCAAATAGCCGGGGGGCGGGCACTCTGTGTGGTGGCCGACCACCTTCTCCATTATGCAGGGAGAAGGGTCTCTACTGCTCTCAATGGGCGTATCAAACGGTTCTATTCGGCACACATCTTCCACGCCATGGCTCGCCTCGACGTCCCCACCTGGGATGACCCTGTTGTATCGGCGCAGATCGATGCACTCGTTCCAAGGGGTGAGAATACTGTCCCATGGGTCGCGATCATGAACCTAGTTCATACCGGATCTACACTCCTCCGCATGTTTTCTCAGACGGCCGTCCTCTTTGGCGTTCTCCGAGAGCAGAGTGACGGGCTGTTGCTCTGTCTCCTTTCGTTTGCCAGCGATGCTACGTCCTTCCTCAGTTTCTCGGACGGAATGATCGTACGTGGAGGTGGGACGTGCCCTTGGTGCCTGCCTCGACTTATGCTGACAGATGTCATCAGCTTGGGCTGCCACCCACACGCGACGAAGATTCATCAGGATGGAGGGCCTTAAGCGCCTTATCAGCCATTCCACACATCGCAAGGAAATTGTCGCAGGCGGCCTTACCGAACACCTGACAGCAGGTGTGCGTCAAATCCTTTACGACGGTGTGGGTCTAACTGACTCTTTTGTAGAATATCGTATCCTGGTTGACCGACTAGGAGACCGTGCCAGTGACTTTTGGTCGATATACACTAATTTCTTCACTTATGACGCCCTCCGGCCTATGCGTCTTCTCAGACTTCCGCTGGGTGAGTTACCCCAGGTATGTCCGTGGATTGGTCTCTTCACGCTTGGATCTCAGATGCCTTCAGATCGTCTTTACCCTCCGAGCCGTCCGGCAGCCCCTGTCGATACCGGTGTCTCTTGCCTCCCTTCATCTCGTCCAACAAGCATCAAGCTCATTTATGGGAAGCGTGAGAATGCTTTTAGAGCAAACGGGGAACATGTCCGATCGATTGTCGGCCCTAAGGCAACTATATGAGGTCGGCAATATTGCAAACACAGTCGCAGACGGAACCACACCATTTCCGGAGAACGAACAATCGATACGCGACGGAATAGCTGTTGAATTCAGGTACTTTATAGAATTTCTGTAGAATTTCTAGCACTTATTCCCGGTCCCTAGGAATGTCTCGTTCCGGTATCCCGGGAGCGAAGATTATGCTCTACGTGACATTTCCTTTAGAGTCAATCCCGGCCAGCTTTGCGTACGTCCAAGCATACGATATAAATAAACGTGCTTCATCCTCCCTTGCGCCCAGGTCATCATTGGTACGAACGGATCTGGCAAGAGTACAATACTCAAGCTAGTTGCTCGGATATACGACCCTACAGAGGGAACCATCCTCATCGGCGGACACGACATCAAGACATTGCGTCTGGCGGACGTCCGACGCGCATTAGCGATCCTGTTCCAGGACTATACTCATTTCCCCCTCTCAGTAAGTTCTTATACCCGCGTGCCCTTTCCGAGCCTGCCAACAACGTACAATCACAGGTCAGGGAAAACATCGCCCTTGGCGACCCGGGTCGGGCACATGACGATGCCGCAATCGAGGAGGCGGCACGTCTGGGAGGCGCGTCTGAGTTGATCGCGCGACTCCCAGATGGCTTTGACACCTACCTTGAGCGGCCCGTGCGTGATCTATATTCCGGGATACCGGATGGCACAACGACGCTGTTCGGTCGGAAAGTTGATCATGGGCGTTTGCGGGGTTTCATGGATACCTCGACCGACCATGGGCTGAGTGGCGGGCAAATGCAGAGGCTTGCCGTGGCGAGGACGTTCATGCGCTCTTTGTCGACGGAGAAAGGCGTCGGGTTGCTGCTCTTCGATGAGCCAAGCGCGTCGCTCGATCCCACTGCTGAACACGGTGCGATATCTTCGCAGCGTTGCATCCGTCTCATTCGTGTTGAAAGGACCGTCTTTTAAGATCTCTTCTCACGGCTTCGGGAGTTGCGAGGGAACAAGACGATGATATTCTCGACGCACCGGTTTGGGAATCTAACACGTCACGCTGATCTGATCTTGTCTGTTTGTTTTTGTTTCTCTTTCACGTGCGCAGACTTGGCTGACAACTTGTCAACAGATATATGAACGATTCGTTGATTGTCGAGGCGGGCACTCATGAGGAGTTATTGAAACGGGAGGGATCTGACTATGCTCGGCTCTGGCGCATGCAGGCCCAGGCATTCTTATGACGAATGACGTACTACCGTATCTCATGAACAATACTAACGATAGAATATCTGCTTTTTTTTTTTCTTTCTTTTTTTTCGGATCTATTACCGTGCGTCTTTGGGTACAGAACCCTATGTAGCACTTCAGTTTGTATCACTGACCCAAATTCTCTCCGAAACGAACATTTCTCTACTACTCCTTGTGTAGCCTACCCGCTCCTGTGAGAGAGCGGCTTTGCGTCAAGTGTCGAGGGAATTGATGCGCTGTTGCGCGCCAGATCGAGGTGGAGCGTAAGACGCGTTGATGATGCCTATGAGGCTTCGCAGATTGTTTTCGTGCTTGCCCGCGATGTTACCGCGTCCTTGTCCGACTCGGCCTCGTCGTTCAGCCCGGATCAGCCGCCTCTGCATACCTCGAGAGGGTAGTCTTGAGGGGGACCTTTCGTACTTACATGTAAAATTGGCGTGTCCCTGACCCGTGGTTCAGAAGCGTCTTCTTCATATCCTGCAATGACTGCACATCGAGACGTGGGGTGAGGCTTTGTGTTGGCACAGGTGTTCTAATTGTGGCCTGGGATACGCCCCCCCGCTCCGACTCATTGCACCCATTTCCTTTTCTTGCTTAAATTGATCGGGAGCTTGTAGATAGTTCGCGAGCGGGACCATGGAACATATGCTCTTTATATGGTGTTTACTAGATCGAGATACCGAATCTAGACAGTAGAAGGGTCAGATTAACGTGCTACATAGAATCTTGTACCTTTAGATGCACGTAAATGGATTTTCATTTTTTAAGAAAAAAAAAAAAGGAGAAGGGTTGAGGGTCAAAGAATAAGGGGGAAAGAGTGTTACGCAGGGGGGGTATGGAGTCAGGGAACGAAAGAGGTAGGTGTGTGAAAATAACGGCAAGGTAACGTGTCGAATCCGAAGGCGTGGTTGTTGATGTTTGAGTAATTCCATGGGTCTGCGCGGCTTCCCCTCGCAGTATACACACGGCGATGAACAAGCAACAAGTCCCAGGTTTTGAGCTGTACCCGCACGCGTCGGGTTGCTTGCGGAATGAGCGAGACGCGGACGAATCACGTGGAACGGCAAGTTGAAGAATGCTCGCGGAGATCGTATTTGCTGACCGGGGATTCTGGGTGTAGTTGAGGTCATTGGGGAGGTCAAGTCTCGTTCCTCATTAATCCTGGTGAAATGAGGCTTCTACAGGAGAGAATAGGCCACGGAACATGATGTCGAGTCGTTCGCTAGTGTCGGGTTTGTATGAAGAAGATGTATTCGTCTTTCTTCGTAGCGGGACGTTCAAGTTAGGACTCCACATCCAGCGAGTCGTCTCCAGACTCTGAGTCGCGGTCCTGATCTCAACTTTGGATCGATAACCTCGTCGAATGAAGGATCATCTAGCTCAAGCACGATTAAAACAGCAATGGAACTCACGCCGGTCGGGACATATGTTCTTTAAGGAAAAACCAGGCCCCACAGTCTCCTTATCAATGCTACCCCTGGACAGAACTGACAGCTCAGCTGCGCACCAAAAAGGTCAGTGGTAATGGTGGTCGTTAAGCCCTTGAACTGACTACCTGGCTTGCATTGGGTGCTTTTGAATTGGATACATCTATTTATTGCTTCTACTGATGCCTGGGATTGTCATCAGAAATATTTTTCCATTCTGCTAGCCGGCCTAGTCAGAAGGAGGTGCGCCTTTTGCATGAGAAATACCAGCTGTTTGAGACCTCAGGACCGATCCAATAAGGCGACCAATAGGAATAGATATATGTGGAGTCGACACACGGGGGGAAGAGGGGGGAAGTAGCTCCACGTCTTTGCCCTCCCAGCAAATTTGGCGACGTCAGCTAGCTGTACCACAGGCATGCCCTGGGGGAAGCAGGAGAAGAAATCTGGTTTATGGGGGTTCGAAACAAGGTGTGTTGGTTCTGACGCCCAATGGCAGGTACGTTGGTCTAAACTCGGAAATGATTCCCAACCCCCTAGAACGTCGCTTCTGTTCCACCTACACCCCATCCTTGAAAAAAGCCACCCCATAGTTGCAGGTGGCGCATTATAACCGCCTCTGGCCCAGTTGTTTTAAATTTGTTTTCCCCTCCTATTCGTACAAACACCCCGATTTCCTCCTTCCCCCCGAACTTGGAATCGGCTTGTTGTATGGCACCCACTGAGCCACTCTATCAGACCTTCTGAGCCCTGATAAGCATTATATCGGTAAGAGTATTGGCACTGGTATATTGGTGTTCAAAATTCACACTAGGACCGCGACCAGGTGCATTCTACTGCCATTAATTGTTAGCCTCATCAACTGCAGCCCCATCGAATACAGCCCCATCAACTACATCGTGCTCATAGAATTTTCCAGCGCAGCCTCTAGTACAAGGGCTCTATGTTTTGGTGGGTGGGGGATGTGTTTTAACCTCAGGGGTTTTCGCTGAGTTTCCGTCGCTTCTTCCCCGGCTTGATGTCCCCCATACCCCCTCGATCGCTGCAGAGACCCCTCTCCTGGGGCACTGGGCAGTGCCTCTTCCTCCCGCCTCTTGGACACTCTTACAAATTTTCTAAAAAAAAAAAAAAGAAAAACCCGCGTTTATGTTCGCCTCACAGATAAGCGGCACGGACGTGCATCATCACGTGCTTGAAACAAAAACAATCCAGGCGACAAATCAATACGCCGAAAACGGGATCTCTTCATCGCATAGTACTGATTCCGGGTTTTGGTGCACTCTTTACAGCCTTTTTTTTTTAGTTCTCACACGACCATGGTTCAAGAGTGAAAACCCTGTCACAAAGGCAACGCGATTAAGTTCCAAGGGTGCCCACAAAATTGCGTTAGCCGGAAACTCTAGGTGGCTGTGGCGTTCAAGTTGCCGTTGGTATATATGTGTATGTGCGAGTCCTCTCTTGACCCTGGCCACGCCATCTACCACAATCACAGTAATACGCGGCCATGAGCCACTGCAACGGTAACTGGATGACCACTGGCATTGCCCGGAAGAACTCTTCTCATCCTAGCTCAGGTCGGGTGAGTTTATCTTCGCCGTTTTTGTTGCGCAAACGGCGCGAACACTGTTCCCCTTCATAGGAAGAGTACGGCAACCACGAACAACCCGGCTTCCGTCCTTCTTATATGTCTTACGCCCCCATCACGCCGGAAGACTCAAATTTCTGGCCCAGGGGAATTTTGACAGCTGACCTTCAATACCTGTTCCATCACGAACCCGCTTCCACCGTACCACCTTACCAGGGCAACCACCCGGTTGGACACCCATCTCTGACTCCCCACCACGTCTCGGAACGGATAACCTTCTGCCCTATGGTGTCTGATACCCCCACTGGCGCTTTTATTTCCCCGCCATCTTTCTGTACCCCTCCCCTGCATAGCCCAGGATGGTCTCCTGCGCCTTTCAGCTACCCCCCATACGATCCTCGGCTGGTAATGTCTTCTGTATCACCTGTACGACAGGACATTCAGGTGCGCGATATTTTACATTCCAGTCGAACCGGATGACTCATCTGTGTGGTCCAGCCGGTCTTTGCATCGAGGGTTAGCCATGTCCAGCCATTGTGTGCCATTCCAGCGCTTCGTCAAGACAGAACCTCCGACGTCCCACTGGATGTGCACCCATCAAAACCACCTGTGCGCACCTGGCTTTGTCCTTGCTGCCGCGAACCATTTCGCCGTCCGCAAGACAGAAAACGACACCTGCCGTTACATCTTCCCTTGTGGATCAGTTGCTCACATGACGAGTGTTCATGGAGAGGGTATCGTCTTGATGCCTTCAGAAAACATTGGCACAGCGAACACCAGTCCACTAGCCAGGTGCCCGACGAAAGTGGGTCCAAGTTGTATGACCCTTGGCCACTTGTAGAGAGAATCGCTGGAGGCACCGTTTCGATAGGAGACGCAGGAAATTTGGCCGTCGTATGGATCAAGAACATAGCCTTATCGCTCGACAAGCAAGAATTATTGATTGACCCCTGGGGCTGGAAGGGAAAGAACTTGAAAGGCTCCCGGAAATACTCTTGTTTTGCGGGGAGGACGAAGGCACCACCCATCACATCATCCGCGCCTGCGTTCTCTTTGGCCCCTCCCACCAAGCTCTAGGCATCAGCCCCACCACACGTCTTTACCTGAATCCTTCGCGACCCCAAAAGGAGCGGAGCTACTCATGGCATCCACTGACATACCTGCGGCCTCCACTCCCCTTGTAGTTCCCAGGGACCCCTACACTGACTCTGGAACGATAGGATTTTTACATGACTTGATCTCCTCATTTAGTGCGATAGTAACATTAAACTATCCGACTAACGAATGATGTAAATAAGTCTCGACCTTACTTCATGACTCGGACATGGTACCTTCTTCTGAACGACCCCCTTACGAAAGTGTTATTTCCTTCTCTTCATGCCTGCGGACGACTGGTACTTGTCTTAGACACACGACCCGGAATATGAATTGGAAAAAAAAAAATATTACTCTCGTTTATGAAATTCCCCGCTACAGCCCCCTACATTAGGATTTGTGGGAGGACCCCCTCACTCGAATACTCTGAGTCGGGACGCGGTGGCACTATTCTCACGCAGTGTGCTTATTCTCGTGGGGGAGGTACCATATCGATGAGTGAAAACGAACGGAAGACCGTAAAAAGTAAAGTGTGAAATGAAGCAGACGCGGACAACGGATCAAATGAGAAGTAGTGATGAGGTGTTAGCGCGGGTGGACCGTATAGGCCCTTGGGGCGTGTGCGAAAAGGAAAGCGTGCAAAAAGACAAATAGGAGCACACATGGGGTAAAAGGAAGCAAGAAGGCCCCATGTGAGGCGTGCAGTCAAGATAAACGGTGCCGTCAGAGATTAAAGCGAATGGGACATGAGAACGCAGACAAGGCAGGACAGAGCATGTGAACCGTAAAATAGATGTGCGAGAACCATGCAAGCAAGCACGGTCTGGTCTAAAAAAACAAAAAAGCAAACACATTATGGTAGCAATGGGCGCGACCTGAGAAGAGAGAGATGCCACGCTAGCATATGTTCGATGGGGAGCAGGTGTTCATAGAGAATCTTGATTATTATGTGTCATCATCTTGGTTATCATTCGTGTGGATAAAGAATAAAAGAAGGATGCGCGCCTTGTCTTGCGCCTTGTAGTCAAATATGTTTGTAGTTACCGGGGTGAGATATCGAGTCTAGACAAATGGGTCTCAAGGTCAAGGAAAGAGAATACGCAGAGGTGAGCATGGAGTTGGGGAATGAAAAGGGTAGATGCGATAGAGTGGCGGCAAGGTGGGTTGAGTGGTCGTGGGCGCTCCGTCTGTGGGTCCGCGCGGCTGCTGTCCTTTACAACTCCTTTACAGTATCAATTACACAGGGCGACGAATGAGCGACAATTCGCAGGTGTTGACTCGGAACCATACAGTAGCTTCTACTGAGTGCAAGTCCACGAAAAAATCACATGGAATGATGTAAGTTGGAGTGATGGATGTTCGCAGAGATTGTATTTTCTGACCACGAATCTGAATGGGTGTTGCTCCAACTTACTGTAAAGGGGCCAAGCCCTGTCCCTCAGAAGTGAGGATTCTACAGGAGAGCATTAGTTGGACGAGTGGGGAATCTAAACAAAGACGGACGGCATGTTGACCTGCATGGAGCCCCAACATAAGACATACCCTGCTCATCTGGTAAACTGTGGTTGAGTCTCGGGCCGCCTCATGGTACGTGCATGAAACAATCTGTTGAGCCGTTCACCAGTGTTAGGTCCGTATGAGGAAGATAGGCCAAGTCTCACGCTTTTCAACCTTCGTGGTGGAATGTCTGGACTTCAAGCTTCAAGCCTCACATCTGGCGAGTCGTCTCCAACTCTGAGTCGTGGTTCTCGTCTCAACCCAGGATTGATAACTCCTCCTTTGAACGAAGAACCATCTAGCTCAAACATGATTAAAACGGCAATGGGACTCACAGTCTGGACATGTTCTTTAAGGAACAACCCACGGTCTCCTTCGAGTTATCGATGCTCCCCTGGATAAAACTGACAACTCGGCTATGCGCCAAAAATAAAATAAAAAGTCAGTGAGGTGATCGTTCAGCCTTTGGCACTGACTACTGGCTTGCATTGGGTGTTGTTGAAATTTGATATACCTGTTGCTTCTACTGGTTCTGGTACTGTCATCAGAAAAATCATCCTTCCCTACTAGCCGATCTAGCCAGAAGCTGCGCCTTTCGCATAAGAAATGCCAGCTATTTGAAACCCCAGGATCCGAATCGATCCGATAAGGCGACCTATAGGAATATATATACGTGCTGGTGGAGTCGACACATGGGGGCTCTGTAGGGGGGAGTGTCTCCACTTCTTCGCCTTCCAGTGATTGGGCGACATCAGCTAGCTGTACCACAAGCCTGTCCCAGGGGGGGCAGGATAAAAAGCCGGTTCATGGAAGTTTCAAACAAGGTGTGTTGAATCTGGGCGCCCAATAGCGCAGGTACGTAGATCTAACTCGGGAAAAAATTCTCAACACTGCCGGCACCCACCCTTGTAAGGAGCCACCCCGGGGTTACGGGCGGCGCATTACAACCGTCTTTTTGGCCTAGCTGCTTTAGTTGTGTTTTCCCCTCCCGTTCGTTCAGAACCACCAATTTTTTCCTGTCCCCCCCTTCCAGAACTTGGAATTGGCTCGTCAAATAAATGGCGACAACTGAACTACCCAATCAAACATTTCTGAACCCTAATAAAGGTTATATCGGTAAGGGTGGCTAGGAATGTAGGAAGCTGTGCAACTGAAGGGCATTATTGTAATATAAAAACCTGTCTACTCGCTAGCGAGGTAGCGTTTCCGTCCTGGTCGCACCGCCAGCTGTGGACAACCCTTACGACAGTGACTACTAGTGCATGGCCCATTCGAACAGCTCTGTTCGTTTTAGCCCAGACCAAGTGCGTTCGTTCTCTCCTTTTTTTGTGCAAACTCCCAGTGCAAACGTCTTACCTGCCATTTCATAGGAAGAACTCGTCCCATGAGCAACATCCCGGCTCTGCTCCTTACAGTACTTCTCATGTACCCAACCCCTCCCTCACGGCTGGGGGCCCGGATTTCGTCTCCAGAGGAATCCTGACATTCGGTTATCCGACTCGATACTCACCCCAGCCCAATCAGTCCTTCGTAGGGACATCTCACCCGGGAGACCCCGTAGTTGGACACACTTTTCTGGTTTATTCTCAAGATGTCCCGGCACAGTCAACCCTCTCGTCAACAGGCTCTCGCGCCCCTTCTGGCGCTTCTATCCCCCCAGGGAATCTCCGTGCTCTTCCCCTGCATCTAGCGTGGTCTCCTGCGCCTCCCAGCTTCCCACCATACGACCCTCAGCTGCCAATGTCTTTCGTACCATACGGGCGAGTTGACATCCAGGTGATATGTGATTTTATATATTCCCGCTGAGTGGGGCAACTGATCGTCTGCATGAACCAGCCGCACCCGATCTCTGTACCAAGCATTAACCCTACGGGTCACGCCCAGCCGTCACATACCACTCTGGTACTTCGCCAAAACAGTGCCTCCGCCGCCCCACCGAATGCACACCCATTCTCATCGAAACCCTTTGTCTGTCCTGCCCGCGACTGCGGCGTTAGATCCGGCCGTCTGCAAGAAAGAAACAGGCACATACCATCACATCTTCCATATTGGATTGGTTGCTCGTTTGGTGCTTGCACCTGGAGGGGGTATCGAGATGATACCTTTAGAAAACATTTGTGCGACGAGCATCAGACCACCGGGCTAGGCGAACATGGGTACCAGATATATGACCCACGGCCGCTTGTGGATGGGATCATAATGAACACCATTTCGATTGAGGACGCAAAGCAACTGGCAATTGCAGAGGTTGAAAGAATGGCTGCAGTGCTCGGCAGGCAGGAATGGTTGGATGATCCCTGGGGTCGAAAAGGAAGAAGTGCCCCTAGTGGTGAGAACTTTCGTTTATAGTATTCCACCCCGGGACTCACTTGAAGTGTAGATAGCGAAGCTGGTGTCCACACAATGTAACAATATGTCATCAGATGAACCTTTTCTCATATCCATTTTCGTGCGCCTCGAGGTACACAACCCCGGGCCTACATTACATATCTCGTCTATGAAAACCTGCCACTCTTCCGTTACAAAGCCTCCAAGTCCTCTGAGGAGAGTGGCTTGGCAGTTAAGTATTGGGAAAAATGGTGCGCCATGTGCACCGAGGCGTCAGGAATCACAAGCTTCACTACTGTGAAAACATTGCTGATTCCCGGCTGCAGTGAATTCCATTACCACGACGAAGCATACCTCTCGCCCGGCGCTTCTCACTGCGAACTGCCCTTTACATGTAAGACTCCGGGAAGAACTTTTCAAAAAGCCAGGGGCGTATTACAGGAGAACGCCCATCAGAGTCTCCGCAATGTCAAGACTCATAAGGTACCTCTGCGGACACCTCACGACAGTGATCTACTAATATGGATTCCCACCTCCCTCAGAACTTCGACCTCATACAGTGAAGAGTCCTTAAGGAAGTGCGATTGTCGACTGGCTCGTGGCGCGACCGCTGGGCGACAAGACACTCTCTACCAATCGTCGGTGTCGAGTAATACTTGATCCGACTCCGGATCATGCAAAAGGAACCCACCTGCGCGGGATGCATACCGCGAATCTGTGACCCCTGGTCGCGCGCTACTCCATAGCTTGGCGCGCAAGAGCGTGCGCGGACGCTACAGTCCAGGCGCTGCGTTTGAGGCCCCGGTCGCAAAAGGCAGTCATTGGGGCGTGATAGAAGGTGATGTTGAGGTACCAGTATATTCGATGTGCCTGACTACGGACTCGTCAGCGCACAGTTTCTGAATAAGGCACTCATTCCTGAAGGACGATGTGATGGGGATAATTCTACGCCGCCGCAGAGAAGGAAATATCGATAACACGAGGTTACTCGAAGCTAGCGGCGTCTTTTATTCGCCGTCTCAGTGGAATTTCCCGACGACGATAAGTGGGTGAATGGGACGAACTTACGTTTACATTTGCTCTCCTATTAGGCTTCTAGGTAATCCCCACTGATTCCCCAGCCACTTCAGAAAGCTTCGCGGGTTGACCGCGGCTTCTAAACAGGGTGTCAATGTTCAAGCAGCGCGACCTTCTGTGCGGGCGAG
The DNA here is from genome assembly GCA_025769895.1 of Lactarius psammicola. Classification (NCBI taxonomy): domain Eukaryota; kingdom Fungi; phylum Basidiomycota; class Agaricomycetes; order Russulales; family Russulaceae; genus Lactarius; species Lactarius psammicola. The sequence goes on from WTXK01000259.1 coordinate 11,871, forward strand.
TACAGGTACGCTTAGAACCGTGTTGCCATCACGTCCACGCACCGCAACCACATCGGCTCCCCATCACACGAAGACACCAGCATCCTCCACTCCTTCGAAGTTTGGCCAGGCTGCGCGGAAGTCCCACTCCTTCGGCATACCTTGCGAAGACATTACAAAACCTTCTGAGCACGCACAGGAACTGCGACAGGCCGCATAATTTCAACGTGCACCGCGCCTGCTCGCTAACATCACGCATCCCCATGCGCCCTGCTACTTCTGCTTCCTTGCGTCCGCCCACGAATGCAAAGAGATGAGTAAAGGAGACGAAGAAGGCCTAGGCTGGGTCAAAAGTGCCACCCGAAGAGTAGAGGTTTATTCTCGATTTCGATTGGGTGAAAGATGGGGCCGAAGACATTACGTGTGATGTATAGCCGCTTCACGATTTTGTTTTGTTTTGTCTCGTTTAAACGTGGAGAAGTATGGTGCATAATTTAACTGCCAATGCAAACCGGCGACGGTATATGCGCTCTTTGAATGGATGATCAACAATCAACAGTCATCGATAGGAAACTGCTGCTAAGACTGCTGCTGCCCTAAGATCACGTGACCCAAATGGAAAAAATAACGGACAACACAGCCAATGGTTCTGAGGTAAAGGCAGACTCGGACCCTGCGTCTGGTACCTCGGGCTGGAGGCGGACCACGGTAGCTCAGAACCCGTATAGAATGCACGAGACGGGGTGGAACAACTTTAATATGGCATTCAGCTAGACATTGCGGGAACATCTGCTCTTTACACACATGCGTGCTCTGTCGTCAATACGTCTGTAGTCAAGTTTGTGCTACCAGGGCAAGATAATGAATTTAGACAATTGGAGGGAGGTTTCCAAGGTCGGGGGATGTGTGTAAGTAACGCAGAGGGGGTCGGGGAATGGAAAGGTTGTACGTGAGAGAAGGGCGCCTGGAAGAGCGGCAAGGCAACGTGTCGAATGGGAAAGCCCAAGGAAAAGCGTGGTTATGATGTTGAGCGGCCGTGGGCGGTCCAGGGTCCGCGCGGCCACTGTTCTTTACAACACATATGGAAGGAGCAACAATCTTTGAGCCATAGGGCCTCTGATGAATGAGCAAGCTCACCGAACGAATCACGTGGAACGGCGCAAGTTGAGGTTATGAATATCGAATGCTCGCGGAGATCGTATTGTCTGACCGACCGGAAACTCGAGTGGGTACTGTCCCGAGTCAGAGAGGGCTAAGCTCTGTTCGTCCTTATTTCTTGAAATGATGCTCCTATCATACTCCAGAACATAGTCCATGGAACACGATATCGGGACATTAACCGGTGTTAGGTCCGTATGAGGAGGATGGAAGGCCAACTTGAAGTGTCGCATTTTTCCGAGTCGTTCTTGGTGGCGGGACATTTGGACTTCGTGGCACGCGCTTCACGTCCAGCGAGTCGTTTCCAGACTTTGCGTCGCGGTTCTTTTCTCGACCCGGCATCGATAATACCACCGTCAAACAATGGACCATTTTGCTTCAACACCAATAGAATTCACGGTAGTCTCGCATTTTATTCCAGGAGAAACCTGTGGACTCATTGAAGATACTCCTGCTACCAGTGGATAGAACTCACGATGATGGACGAACCGGCTATGCGCCAAAAAAAAGGCCAGTGGTTGTGATGGTTTTGCGATACGCGACGCTGACTACCTGGCCCGCGTTGGGTGCTGTCAAGTAGGAAAGTGTCACTCCTAGTTTGATGCTCCTTCCCCTGTCGCTGCTGCCAGTGTCATCATATGTCTGCCTTCTCTGCTGGGCCAGCAGGAACTGCACCTTACGCATAGGAAATACCAGTCATTTAGAACCCTAGGACCGATCCGATAAGGCAAGTAGGGGGGGATACGCATATGTGAAGGGAACTCTGTAGGGGGGGGGGGGGGGAGTAGCCCTACGTTTTCGCCGTCTAATGAACTAGGCGATGCAGGCTTGCTGTACCATAACCCTGTCCTCGGACGGGAGCTGGAGTAAATGGGGGATCCAACAAAGCGCGTTGAATTCAGGCGCCCTGTTCGCAGGGGGGGTCCAACTTGGAAAAAAATTTCAGCGCCGCCCCTTTTCACGTACAACACAACTTCGTGGGAAGTCATCTCGGGGTTATGAGAGGGTTACTTCAGCCATATCATCGACGAATAAGTTTCAGCGTTCTTCCTTCCCGTTCATCAAGGACCACCTGTTTACCCACCCCGACCGATCATGAAGTTGGCACGCCAAATCCCCCTAGCTGAACCTCCCTCTTACGACTTCTGAACCCTGATCAAGATAAATTACTGCTCAATCGGTGAGTGTACTGGCACTGGCACTGGCACACTAGTGTTCTGAGCTCGTGATAGAACCGCCACCGGCGAGCGCTCTTCTGTCAATTTTCGCTAACCTCATCAGCTGTGGCCTGCCAATACAACTCGCCTGCACGGCCCAAAGGATGAGGACTCTTTGTTCTCCAGTACTTAACCCGTTATCTAGTGTGGAAGTCCCATCCCTCCTCCCCCCTTCTGGTGGTTCATACCCCTTACCCTCCTATCGTTGCCGAGACACCTCTCCTGGGAGAGCGGCTTTTTTTTTTTTCCCAATGTTACATTTTCTTCCCTCAAAAATCCCGCATTCCGTGGCACCAGCGCGTACGGCAAGAGACTTGAGGGCACCTAGGTGCCTCTGGTCATCGTACTGATTTGGACCTTCAGCATTTTCATTAGACCCCCTCTCTATCGGTGCCATGGCAAACCACTGGCACAGGAGCAAGGCGGTGGGTGCCGAAGGTGCCCTAAAAGCTGCAGTAGCAGGGAATGCAAGGAGGCAGTGGGATTGAAGAGCACGAATATAAAGCCCCGTCTATCCGCATAGGTGGTGTCTTCGCCTCGGTTGCGCCGCCGACAATACGCAGCATGGACAACTACAACAGCAACCAGGTGGTCTACCCAGACAGCTATCATCATTTTAGCCCAGTGAGTCCGTTTCCTCCCTTTTTTGTGAGAACTGTGTAAACACCGCTTTCATAGGACGAGCGCATTCATGAACAACATCCCGGCTCTGCTCCTTACAATACCTATCATTTACCCAACTCTTTCCTCACGGCTGGCGTCTCCAGAGGAATCCTGACATTCGATCGTCCGACTCGATACTCAGGCCATCTCGAACAGTCTTTCGTAGGGAAATTTTACCCAGGAAACCCCGTAGTTGGACACACTATTCCGATTTCCCAACATGTCCTGGCACAGGCGACCTTCCCGCCAATAGGCTCTGGTGCCCCTTCTGGCGCTTCTATCCCCCCAGGGCACCTCTGTGCTTCTCCCCGGCACATAGCATGGTCTCCGGTGCCTCCCAGCTTCCCGCAATACGACCCTCAGCTGCCAATGTCTTTCGTACCATGCGGGCAAGTTGACATCCAGGTAGGACGAGATCTAACATCTTCCTACTGAGTGAGGCGACTGACTGTCTGCCGCATGAACCAGCCGCACCCGATCTCTGTACCAAGCATTAGCCCTACGGGTAACGCCCAGCCGTCACATACCACTCCGGTACTTCGCCAAAACAGAGCCTCCGCCACGCCACCGAATGCGGACCCACCCTCCTCGAAACCCTTTGTCTGTCCTGTCCACGGCTGCGGCATTAGATTCGGCCGTCCGCAAGAAAGAAACAGGCACATACCATCACATCTTCCATATTGGATTGGTTGCTCGTTTGGTACTTGCACCTGGAGGGGGTATCGAGACGATACCATTAGAAAACATTTGTGCGACAAACATCAGACCACCAGGCGAGGCGAACATTGGCACAAGATATATGACCCATGGCTGCTTGTGGATAAGATCTTAGAGAACACCATTTCGATTGAGGACGCAAAACAACTCGCGATTGTACATGTCGAAAACATGGCCCCAGTGTTCGGCAGGCAGGAATGGGTAGAGGATCCCTGGGGTTGGAAAGGAAAGAAGTGCCCCCGGTGGTGAGTACTCTTGTTTATAATACTTCACCCCCGGGACTCACACGAGGTATAGATAGCGAAGTTTAGTGTCCGTACAATATAATATGTCGTCAGAAGAGTTCTATTTCACATCCATCATTTTACCTCGGGGTAGCAGAACCCTATGTTACACATCCCATGCAGAAACCTGCTGCTCTTCTGTCATAAAGTCTCCGACTGATGAGAGTGGCTTGGCGGTTAAGTGTTGGGGACAATGGTGCAGGATGTGCACAGAGAGGTCGGAATCACTCGCCGGGCGAAGTCGCGTGCGTCTCTCGTTCGTTAGTGTTGATGTGAGGCGTCGTGCGGTGCCACGGCCGGGTTCGGATTGCTTAGATCTCTTCGTGCCTCGATGGGCCTCCTACTCGACCCGACAAGTCGCGATTTGGTGAAGTGACAAGCTTACGATGTGCCGCGCACGTGCGGCTCACACTTTGATATATACTATACCACTTAGTTTATTTACCTCAGTGTAATATCATAGGCAATATTCTTAATGAGAGTTGCGAGGGCCAGGGAACCCAGAGCGCTAACTCTACAAAGAAAGTCTGAACCGAGACTTGACAGTGACGTTAGTGTCATAGTACAATTGAATTGAAAACTGTCCTCGAAGCCAACTGTCGTGTCTTTCTCTTCAACCGCAAGCACAAGTGCCTGTTCAATGATACGATGGATGCCCTTAAGCTTTCGTGGCCGCATCGTGGCTCTGAAAAATATTTGTAGCTGAATCGCATCCAGTCCGTCTCTTCTTAGCATCACAGATGTAGCTTGGTGGTAGCGATTGAGACGACAGCGATTTTAACCTCTGCTCAGACTTGAAGGAGTGACCGGGTTTTGTCATGCCGACTAAGCGTATCTCCCACAATGCCTCAGTTTCGGATTTCAATCATCGCAAGGGAGTAAGAGTCATGCTCTACGAAGATAGGGACCGACAGAGTTCTATTGTGAAGTAGGAGTTTGATAAGAAGTGGACGGAAAGGAATACAGGGATTGAACGTGTTGTAATAGTGCCACATAGGACCATGTGCCCCCCCAAAAGGAGCACTCAAATGAAATTCGAAAAGGGACCGATATAAGTCGCACACGCACACGTGACCAATCGACCCTTGGTTGGTCTTTTTCATGATAAATACCCCATAAAATATTCCCGTGTGGTGGTAAGATTGCCCTCTAGGAAATATTTTATGTCTGATAGGGGTTGTTTCACAACCTATTTGTGAACAGATCTAAACTTGGCCGCCGTGGTTTTCATCTCTGCCACAACGCATGTTAACATCTCGCCCAGCTCCACTTACTGCGAATCGCCCATTACATGTGAAGACTCCGGGGAAAGCTCTTCAGAAAGCTAGGGGAATACTTCAAGAGAACGCTCTTCAGAGTCTCCGCACCGTCAAAGGCCATAAAGTACCGTTCCAGCTACAGTCACCTCACGAGGGTGGATCTCCAAGTATGGGTTGTCATATTCTTCTGAACTCGACCTTACAGAGCGATAAAGGGTCTAGGAAACCGCCTAAGGATGTGCAGTCCTTGAAAGGCGCCGCGGTCAAGCTCATTGCTCGCCCACTCGGCGACAAGACGCCTTTTACCAATCGTCAGCGTCGAGTAATACTTGATCCGACTCCGGGTCCTGCAAAAGGAAAGCCACCTGCGCGGGATGCATACCTCGAATCTATGACCCCTGGACACGTCTTGCTTCCTAGTTCGGCGCGCAAGAGCGTGCGCGGACGCTACAGTTCAGGCGCTGCGTTTGAGACCCCCGTCGCAAAAGGCAACCATTGGGACGTGATAGAAGGTGATATTGAGGTGCCGGCATTGCCTGAGGCTCAAGGTGAGGGAGTGCAGGCAGAGGATTACGACGAGATTGAGTATATGCCCCCCACCGCTATTGGTGAGTCTGCCGACTTTCTCCATGTCGCATCTCACCGTGCCCATGTGTGGTATAGATCCACCATACACACCACATTTCGATGTGCCTGACTACGGACTCGTCGGCGCACAGCTTTTTAATATGATGCACTCATTCCCGAAGGACGATGTGACGGACCGATTCTACGCCGCAGAGAAGGAAAATATAGACGACACTGGGTTACTCGAAGCTAGCGGCGCTGTTGATTCGCCGTCTCAGTGGAACTTCTTTGAGCTTCCCGAAGATGGCAAGTGAATGCGACTGACGTATCAAGTTAGCCCTCATATTAACCTTTCATAGACGATCCTAGCCCCTTCAGTAAGCTTCGCGGGTTAAGCGCGGCTTCCAAACAGAGCGCCAACGTTCAAGCAGCGCGACCTTCAGTGCGTGTGAATACGGCCACGATTAGAACTGTGCCACTATCACGTCCACGCGCCGCAACTACTTCAGCTCCGCGTCAAGTGAAGCAATCAGTACCTTCCACTTCGAAGCGTGGTCAAGCTGCGCGTGTGGCCCCTATTCCCTCGATGCGCCCGGAGAAGACGTCACGGATTCTTCTCCCAGCACGCCCAGCAACCGCAGCAGGTCGCGTAATTTCGACATTGCGCATCGCGCCTGCTCCTATCACATCACGCATACCCACGCGCCCTGCCACTTCTGCTTCCTTGCGCCCGCCTACGAGTGTGAAGAGCGGCGCGAGGCAGACGACGAATACTCGGGCTGCCGAAATAGTGCCGCCCGCAAAGTCGGAGTTTGCTCTCGAGTTCGATTGCGTAGAAGATGGGGCCGAAGACTTTGTGTTCGACGTATGATTGCATCACGAATTCTCATTTGTTTTGTTTTGTCGTCAATGTGGAGCAGTACAGTGCATGGCTTAACAGGATATCGTGACCCCAGCGACGGAGGGTTCCTCAGAACGAGCGTGAATAAACACACCCATGTTGTCCGTGCCCTACATGCCGCCAGGCCACAGGTCCATCATTTTGCGTGTACTCGAATGAGGATCTACCCCGTCTCATATCTTCAAGTCAAGTGGGCTAAAGGCTAACTGGCTAACCGGTACCTACGCCCACGTGTTACAAACTCACGTGACCATGCCATAGCCGCGATGACTTGTCCTATTTTTATTTGTATTTTTCCCGAAATTTTTTTGACCTCACCGTGAGATCTCAGGCTAGGCTAGATGAACCAATAACAGGATAACCATACAGGAAACTCCAGGCGAAACGGATACCAATTGACATCGCGTGGGGAAGAATAGCCGCGCGCCTCATCAAAATGCATCAAACTTGACCTCGGAACTGGGGGAACCGACCGTACACTCGTCCACAGGGTGCAACTATCGATTAAACGTATCACGCAACTCGGGTGCATCTACCGCATGGTGATTTTCGGACAGGATGGGAACCTCTGTATAGAATGTGCTCAGCAAGTTTCCACATGAGATATGTAATATAGGGAGGTATAATAATGGATATGAAAAAAAAACCCTTCTGACGACATAGTATTATATTGTACGGACCCTACCTTCGCTATCTATAAGTCGTTTGAATCCCGGCGTAGCGAATAATAGAGTTCGTCCCAAGGGGAAGTGTAGATATTATTGAGAGAAAGATAGGAAACAGAACGGACACGGACACGGACGGAGACGTAGACGTAGACGGAAATCGTTAACGCGAGATGAGAGAGATGTTCGTAGTATTCGTAAGCGAACCTAGGAGTATGTACAATAGTGCTTAGTAATCGAGAACCTTGCAAAGTCCATTGTGTCGATGTCGAGCGCAGTGAAGACACAGTCCTTACACCGGCGTTGTAAGAACGCTGAGGGGTCCTAGTGTGAGTTCGAGGGCGGAGGGTGTTCCACTCCAAGAGAAAGAGGAAGAGGAGGAGAGACAAGACAAGACAAGACAAGACAAGAAAAGGCTCGAAGCGATGCCGTTCGAAGCGGCGAGAACGAGCAAGAAGACGTCGAGTAGATTCGATTTCGAGTGCCTTTGTTTGGGCCTGGCTCGATTCGAATTCACGCGCGCGCGAAGGTTTGAAAGAGGGGGAACTGGGGCGACACGAGCGCTCCCTTCTGTTCTCTGTATTTGGCAAAAACAGTAATTTTTATATACAAAAGAAACATGTAGCTACTAAGCTAAGGTATAGGAAAGGAAAATAGTGGCATAGGAGAAAACAGGACGAGACACTAAGCGAACAGGGCAAGGTACGAATGAGAGCGTGACACGAGATACAAAAGGCGTGGCCGAGGTGATACAGTTTCGGGCTCAGTGCTTGGGCTGACCTTACAGCGTGGAATATTATAAACGAGGGTCTCACTACTGGAAGCTCTTCCTCTCTTTTCGACCCCAGGGTTCCTCCAAAAATTTCTGCTTGCCGATCACTGCGGCCATTCTTTTGACCTCTGCAATCGCCAGTTGTTTTGCGTCCTCAATTAAATCAGGATCTTTTATGATCCCGTCCACAAGCGACCATGGGTCATATAGCCGGTACCCATGGCCGTCCAGCTTAATGATCTGATGGGCTTCACGCAAATGTTTTGTAAAGGTATGGAGACGATCCCCCCTCCAGGTGCAAGCATCAAACGAGCAAGCAATCCAATATGGAAGGTGCAATAGCATGTGCCTTTTTACTTCTTGCGGGCGGCGGCATCCAGTACCGCAGACAGGACAGGGATAGGGTTTCGATGAGGGTAGGTGTGCATTCGGTGGGGCGGCGGAGGCTCTGCCTTGGTGAAGCACCGGGGTGGTATCTGACGGCTGGACGTGACCCGTAGGGCTAGTGCTTGGCACAGAGACCCGGTGCGACTGGTTCATGCGACAGACGGTCAGTCGCCCCACTCAGCGGGAAGATGAAAAATCACATACCACCCGGTTGTCAACTTGCTCGTATGGTGCGAAAGACATTGGCGGCTGAGGGTAGTATGGTAGGAAGCTGAGAGGCGCAGGAGAGTGCGCTACGTGCAGGGGAGGAGCACGGAGATTCCCTGGGGGGATAGAAGCGCCAGAAGGGGCGCCAGAGCCCATTGGCGTGAAGGTTGACTGTGCCGGGGCATGCTGGGAGAGCGGAAAGGTGTGTCCAACTACGGGGTTTCCCGGGTGAAATGTCCCTACAAAAGACTGTGTGGGCTGGGGTGGGTATCGAGTCGGATAATCGGATGTCAAGATTCCTCTGGAGACGAAATCCGGGTCCCCAGCCGTGAGGAAGGGGTAGTATAAATGAGAAGTACTGTAAGGAGCAGAGCCGGGATGTTGCTCATGGATGAGTCCTTCCTATGAAAGCGATGTTTACATAGCTTTCACAAAAAAAAGGAGAAAACGAACTCACTGCGCCTGGGCTAAAAAAATTATAGCCGTTCGGGTGGACACCCTGGTCACTGCTGTAGTCACCCATAGCTGCGTATAATTGGCGGGGCAACCAGGAAGGCGACACCATCCATGCGGATGGACGGGTTTTTATGCATTTTTTGGGTCACCCTCGGCACCCATCGCCTTACTCATGTGCCAGTGGTTTGCCATGGCACCGATAGAGGGATCTAATGAAAATGTTGAATGTCCAAATCAATGACCAGAGGCACTTAAGTGCCACCAGTCTCCTCCCGCACGCGGTGGTGCCACGGAATGCGTGATTTTTTGGAAAAAAATGTAACATTGGGAAGAAAATAGCCGCTCTCTCCCAGGAGAGGTGTCTCGGCAACGATAGGAGGGTAAGGAGTATGAATCCTTGAAAGGGGGTGGGAGGGATGGGACTTCCACACTAGACACCGGGTTAAGTACTGGAGAACACAGAGCTCTCGTCCTATGGGCCGTGCAGGCGAGTTGTATTGACAGGCTACAGCTGATGGGGTCGGCGGAAAATGACAGAAGAGCGCACCTGGTGGTGGTTCTATCACGAGCTCAGAATACTAGTGTGCCAGTGCCAGTGCCAGTGCCAGTACACTCACCGATTGGGCAGTGATTTATCTTGATGATCAGAGTTCAGAAGTCGTGAGAGGGAGGTTCGGGTAGGGGGATATGCCGTGCCAGCTTCATGATCAGTCAGGGTGGGTACACAGGTGGTCCTTGATGAATAGGAAAGAAGAGCTGATTCCTCGACGATATGGCTGGAATAACCCCCTCGTAACCCCGCTTCCCACGGAGTTGTGTCGTATGTGAAAAGGGGCGGTGCTGGAATATGCGAACAGGGCACCCGAATTCAACGCGCTTTGTTGGAACCCCCATTTACTCCAGCTCCCGTCCAAGGACAGGGTTATGGTACAGCAAGCCTGCATCGCCTAATTCATTGGACGGCGAAAACGTAGGGCTACTTCCCCCCTACAGAGTTCCCTTCACATAAGTATCCCCCCTTACCTGCCTTATCGGATCGGTCCTAGAGTTCCAAATGACTGGTATTTTTTATGCGTAAGATGCAGTTCCTGCTGGCCCAGCAGAGAAGGCAGACATATCTGATGACATTAGCAGCAGCGACACGGGAAGAGGTATCAAACTAGGGGTGACACTTTCTTACTTGACAATACCGTGAATTCTATTGGTGTTAGAGAAAGATGGTCCATTGTTTAACGGTGGTATTGTCGATGCCGGGTTGAGACGAGAACCGCGACGCAGAGTCTGGAGACGACTCGCTGGACGTGAAGCGCGTGCCACGAAGTCCAAACGTCTCGTCACCAAGAACGACTGAGTCGGAAGAATGCGACACTTCAAATTGGCCTTCCATCTTCCTCATACGGACGTGACACCGGTGAACGACCCGATATCATGTTCCGTGGCCTATGTTCTGGAGTATGATAGAAGCATCATTTCAAGAAATAGTGAAGAACAGAGCTTGGCCCTCTCTGACTTGGGACAGTACCCACTCGAGTTTCCGGTCAGTCAGACAATACGATCTCCGCAGGTATTCATCGATATTCATCAACCTCAACTTGCGCCGTTCTACGTGATTCGTTCGGCGAGCTTCTTCATTCATCCGAGGCTGTGGGCCTTTGGCTCAAAGTCTGGGAATTGGGGCTCGTTCTATGTGTATTGTAAAGGACAACAGCCGCGCGGACCAGCTCAACATTATAGTAACGTTTTCCCTTGCGCATTCCCATTCGACACCGTTACCTTGCCGCTCTTCCAGGTGGCGCCCTTCTCCCACGTGCACCTATTCCATTCACCGACCTCCTCTGCGTTACCTACACACATTCCCTGACCTTGAAATCCCTCTCCAATTGTCTAAATCCGTTGTCTCTCCCTGGTAGCTCAAATTTGACTACAGACGTATTGACGACAGAGCACACGTGTGTATAAAGAGCAGGTGTTCCCACAGTGTCTAGCTGAATGTCATGCCAAAGTTGTTCCACCTCGTCTCCGTGCATTCTGTACGGGTTCTAGAAGTTAATTTGAGCTACCGTGGTCTGTCATTGGGTACCATGTCTGCTTTTACCTGGTTCAGGTTGTCCCTGAGGCCGAGGCTTGGGTTTGGTCACTTGATCTTAGCACGCAGCAGTTTCCTAGATCGACGATCGCTCATTCAAAAGAGCGCATATACCACCTCACTGGGGTCACAACGACGGTTATATAAATTATGTGCCATACTTCTCTGCATTAAGACGACAAAACAAAACAAAATCGTGAAGTGGTTATACGTCACACATAAAGTCTTCGGCCCCACATTTCACGCAATCGAAATTGAGAACAAACCTCTTCTCTCCAGGTGGCACCTTTGACCCAGCCTAGGCCCTCGTCGTCTCATTTACTCTTCTCTTCACATTCGTGGGTAGGCGCAAGCAGAGCGCGTGGGGATGCATGATGTTAGCGGAGCAGGCGCGGTGCACGTTGAAATTATGCCCCCTGTCGCAGTTTCTGGGCGTGCTGAGGGAGGATTTGTGACGTCTTCGCAAAGCACGCCGAAGAAGTGGGACTTCCGCGCAGCCTGGCCAAACTTCGAAAGAGTGGAGGGTGCTAGTGAATTCGTGTGACGCGGAGCCGATGTGGTTGCGGTGCGTGGGCGTAATGGCAACACGGTTCTAAGTGTACCTGTACTCGCGCGCCCAGAAGGTTGCGTTGCTTGAACGTTGACACCCTGTTTAGAAGCCGCGGCCAACCCGCGAAGCTTTCTGAAGGGGCTGGGGAATCAGTGGGGATTACCTGGAAGTCTATTATAGGAGAGCAGATGTAAACGTAAGTTTCATTCACTCACTTGTCGTCGTCGGGAAATTCCACTGAGACGGCGAATAAACGACGCCGCTAGCTTCGAGTAACCCTGTTATCGATATTTCCTTCTCTGCGGCGGCCCAGAATCGGCCCATCACGTCGTCCTCCGGGAGTGAGTGCCTTGTTCAAAAACTGTGCGCTGACGAGTCCGTGGTCAGGCAAATCGAAATATGGTGTGTATGGTGGATCTACACCGCGTATGGGCACGGTAAAACACAACACGGAGAAAGTCAGCAGACTCACAAATAGCCCTGAGGGGCATGTACTTAATCACATTATCATCCTCTGCCTGCACTCCTTCACCTTGAACCTCAGGCAATACTGGCACCTCAACACCACCTTCTATCACGTCCCGATGGCTGCCTTTTTGTGACCGGGGCCTCAAACGCAGCGCCTGAACTGTAGCGTCCGCGCACGCTCTTGTGCGCTAAACTAACGCGCGACCAGGGGTCATAGATTCGAGGTATGCATCCCGCGCGGGTGGCTTTCTTTTTGCGGGACCCGGAGTCAGATCAAGTATTACTCGACGCCGACGATTGGTAAAAGGCGTCTTGTTGCGAGCGGATGAGCAATGAACTTGACCGCGGTACCTTTCGACTATTGCACATCCTTAGGCGGTTTCCTAGACCCATTATCGCTCTATAAGATCGAGTTCAGAAGAGTATGACAACCCATACTTGGAAATCCACCCTCGTGAGGTGACTGTAGCTGGAGCGATAATTTATAAGCTTGGACGGTGCGGAGACTTTGAAGAGCGTTCTCCTGAAGTATTCCCCTAGCTTTCCGAAGAACTTTCCCTGGGGTCTTCACATGGAAAGGACGACTCGCAGTAAGTAGAGCTGGGCGAAATATTAACATGCGTTGTGGTAGCGGTAAGATTCACTGCGACTAAGTCTGTTCACGAAAAGTTTGGGAAACAACCCATATCAGACATAAAATGTTTCCTAGAAGGCGATCTTACCGCCACACGGAAATATTTCATGGGGTATTTATCATGAAAAAGACCAACCAAGGGTACCGGTTGTGTCAACGCGGGCAATGAAACAGCCCGAATAGTGATCACGTGCGCGTGCGTGCCCCTCCCGAAGCGTGACTCGGAGAGCACGACTCTTACTCCTTTGTTTACTTCCATCGATTTTCTGTCATCCCACGGTTGAAATCCGAAACTGAGGCATCACGACCTCGAATCACAAAATTTGACCAAGAAATGTGGGAGAAACGTTTAGTCGGCATGACAAAGCCCGGTCATTCCTTCGAGCCTGGGCAGAGGTTGAAATCGCTGTCGTCTCAATCGCTACCACCAAGCTGCATCTGTGAAGCTAATATGAGACAGACTGGATGCGATTCAACTACAAATATTTTTCAAAGCCACGATGCGGCCACGAAAGTTTATGGGCATTGTTCGTACCATTAAACAGGCGTTTCAAGTTGTTCTTGTGATTGAAAAGAAGGACACGACTGTTGGCTACGAGGACAGTTTTCAACTCGCTTGTACTATGGCGCTAATGTCACTTTCAAGTCTCGGTTCAGATGCCTTTCTTTGTGTTCCCCGGTCCTGGCAACTCTCACTCAGTATTGCCTATAATCAATAGTACGATACCGCAGTCTGCAGCCGCAAGGAATTCGAATGTATTGAACTTGCCATTATGAAAGGTGTCACACCAAGGTGTATAGACTAAGTGGCGTCATATATCACAATGTGAGTCGCGCGTACATAGCGCATCGTGAACTTGGCACCTCACCACACCGCGACTTGGCCGAGCAGGAGGTCCATCAAGGCACGAAGAGACGCAGGGAATTCGAACCTGGCTGTAGCACTACACGACGCCTCACTAAATTAACGAACAAGAGATGCGTGCCACTTCGCCCGGCGAGTGATTCCGATGCCTCGGTGCATACCGTGCACCATTGTCGCCAACACTTGACCGCCGAGCCACTCTCCTCAGTCGGAGGCTTTATGACAGAAGAGCAAATGTAGTTCTGGCGTTGCATTCTTTTTGCTAACGGCTGCCCGCTTGGATGGGCCGACTAGAATTATGGCACAAGATTCGAGGTACAGGGCCCGACGTCAATGGCTGCATAGCCGACTGTTCTATGTCCCCCTCTATCGGGTAGCCCTATTCAGAGCGGATCACCTTTTTGCGCGGCGGGACTATCCATCAGAAAAGAACTCAAGACTCGAATCAACGAGACTAGGGTCAAGGCACCGGCAAAGATAAGGGCTAGTTTACGTGAACGCGATGACAGACTTCCCATGGTAGACGCTGCGACCTGACGAGGGCCAGCTGACCTGCAACAAACAATCCATGGGAAGAAGCGCAGGATATGGTAGGTGGAAGTAACTTATATTTGGTGTATATTGCAACCATCGTGTGGGCGGAGGGTTTCAGGTGCGCCTTCCCTAGCGTCTATTTTTCTCGCGATGTGAATGGACCGGTGGCACGCACGCTGGCACCGCCGGCGCCATTTCCAAGTAGCAAGGAACACCCAATTTTGAGCCACGATGTTATCATCCCACCAGCAAGGTCATATCAACGTGACCTCCTCCGATTTCGCTGATCTGCGTTCGCGGCTCTCAGTCTATATCTCTGTGGGACACTCTGAGGATCGACGTCTGGATAAAGGCTCCACTTTCCTGGTCAGAACCTTTGTCGTGTATCTCCGGAGCATGTTACTCCGTGCGACTTCACGGTTTTCCAACGAGAGCTTTTTCACGATGTTATGCGCCCGCCGGCGCGTCGCGAAGACTACGCATATCAACTGGAAGACCCTGCCTCAGTTTGATTTACAAATTACCTAACTCGCTCGATCCTTGGAATGGAACCAAAAAACTTGCGACTGCACCGCAGTTCCTTTCTCAATGATGAGCCAGAGATACCGTCATCTTCTCCGTACATAAATAGTTGCGAACGTCGAAGCTCGTCCAAGAGTAAAGAGGCCCATTCTCTTTGTCACCCGCGATATTATACCGACCTTGTGCGCAATTCTGGTTGTGTTGTCCACGGCAGGATTTTCATCCCCAATCATATTATCCCGTATCCATGGATTGCAACGGAGACACTTTTTTCAATCGACACCCTTCCATTCATAGCTCGCAACAGGTAGCGTGGTCTTCCTTTGGATCCTGATTGTGTTGTTCATGACAAGTTTTCATTCCAGGAATATCACGTGTCCATGGGGTGCAACGAAGACGCCTTTTTAAATCGATACCCTTCCTATCATAGCTTCCAACAGGTAGCGTGGTTTTCCTTTAGGATCGAGAGCCTATATCTGACACCCCGTGTACAAGACCTTCCCGCAGGTACCCTTCCTTGCTACTGTGTTTCCTTTGGATAGGCAGTATTGCCCCAAATGCTGGAAGAAGTTTGGTCGCCGGCAAGATCGGGACCGACACCTGCTACTCCATCTCCCGTGTTCGCTCTACTGTCCATACCCATCCTGTTCTTGGAGGGGAGACCGTATGAACCTCTTCAGACAGCACTGGAATGCACACGCATGCGGCCCAGTACCCAAGCGGGAGGGGTACCAGATATATCCCTCAAAGATGATTCTCGATTGGATCACCAACGGCAGAGTCTCCACTGATGTCGCAGCAGACTATGCACTTCTATTTGCTGAAGGAAAGGCTAGGGACTTAGGAAAGCTGGAGGCGTGGAAAAATCTCTGGGGACGCAAAAGGAAGGTCGACGAGGAAAGGAAAGAGGTTCTCGAGGCCGTTTTTCCTATCGCGACGGGTTACTTTGATGGTGTGGGGCCATTCCATCACAAAAGTCGTGCTTGATCCCTTGTGTAGCGCCCGGCATAGCGTCTACGTGTTTACGGTAATAATTCATGAAATCAGCTTCTAGAGTTTAGGCTTTACCTCCCCTTCTTAACGCGCTAGTCTGATTATCTTCCTAGCGGGGTAATACAGTAGTGGGGAAGATGGGCAAGTAGAATGAAAGCCAAATAGAACGTACGGCTCTCGTTTAGTCTAGTTGGCTGTGAGGCATGAGGCAATGGGACAGCTTCTATGATAGATCTAAAAATCTGGCGCCGACCAACACGGACGAACCGCGGCCAGTTGCAAGGACACGCACCCAGGGACCCTAATTATGGTCTCCGACCATCCAAACAGCCCTACTAGTAGTCTGACGTCGGGATTAGTAGCGTCCAAATTATCGCGCGATAACTTACAATCGAGCCGGGAATGATCCCCTACGATAACCACAAACCCCGCCTCCATTACTCATTTCTTTCAGAGACAGCCCGACCCGCACGCTAGGAGATGGGGACACCCGCTCAACAACATCGCGACTCTGTCCTTTAAGCATTAATTCCTAAGGTTAAATGAGGCGATAATTTGTTCAGCACAGGCGGCACACGTGATGCTGGAGAGGTCGCAGACAGAACTTGAAATCGACAGGAGTGCTTCAATTACACGTGTATCGTCTGAGATAGTCTGCGGAATGCTTGCGGAAAGTTTTACGTGCGGGCGACCCTGACTTCTGCTTTGCTTACCCCAACGTTTGGACTCCCCAACCAACACCTAGTAACGGTTCCTGGGAAAGCAGAGGTTGGTCTCACCAAGAGAAGCAATACACTAACGGCGCTCCGCCGTTATCTGAAGCGCCGACCCTATTCGGCGTCACTACAGCCCTCGGAAGGTTGAATCACTTACTCGACGAGTATTTCCCCACCTTCCTGGCGTATGCGGACGCTCTCTAGAATGCGCTCGATAGGTTGTCAGGGAGCATACCTCATGGACCTGCCGTCGTGTTACTGGTGTTTTCGCGAACAAGACGTCGTTGGGAGTGGGAGAAAGCTCTAAGCCGTACCTTGAATACACGTATGGATGTATGGCCGCGAATCCTGATGGCACGACTATCCCGTGCCTCCGTGGAGCATACACTTCTGTGGTTATTGAAAATAACTCCGGGTTGCCTCGGTAAATCTTTTCCGAGTCCCGGGCCTGTGGTAGGGAGGTTGATGCAATCAATCATGGTACCTTTTGGTGCCGCTGACGAAGCGTTCTTGCGAATGGAGAGGTCCCGTGGCCGCCTCGTGCCAGTGAGCCTATTACACAAGCCGTAGCCTGAGATAAGTACAGCCTGAGTATGATGGGAACAGAAAATCCGATGCCAATGCTATCAAGTGGCACTTCCTGGAGACCAAATAAAGGCTTAGGCCCATAGGTTGCTAGGCTTCTAGGTAAATGGGAGAGGCACTTGTAGAAATCCGAAAAAAGACACCAATCACCAAGTTATTTCAACTCTTGGGCAGTACAAAGATATTCAACGCTAATACAAAGGTTCTTTCAGGTAAACACTGTCATGAGAAGAGCAGTGCGGCCTGTTTGAAAGGTTGTCATACTTGGTCATTGTTGGGTAGCAGAAATCTACAACAGATAAATGCATACGTACCATCCGGTCCTCGGATTGACTACGCACGCTTAGGGCTTGCCTACGGACCTTTCAGGCGAATTTGAAAAGGGGGTGGAGTTTTGGGAGGATCAGGGTATGTTTTTGTCGACGCACTGTTCAGGGGACGGTGTATCTGCCCTGGATTGTGTAACTCGTGAGTGCTATCAAAGAGGTAAGTCAAGAGAAATATACTAGACGTATAACGAGGGCACAGGTGGGCTAGAAGCCGCTGTGGCAGGACTAACGGGCACAGGATACTAGACAGATTAGGAAGGATAGATTAGAGCGTCAGATTAGGAATTGAGTCAGAGGGATCAAGCTCGATCAAGTTCAAATATGTATTGTTATGACAAAAGGGGGAAGTATCTGAAGACCAAGAGCTTCACCCTAGCAGACGTAAGATAGGTTCCCACAGCGGTCACCGTAAAGACAAGTCCGGCCGTAGATGTGAGTAGTTTACTGACACCGATGAGAGGCGCGACCGTGACGTTCTGCTTCAGTTGATTTGCGGATGCCGGTGTTAGTGACGTCGGATGGATGGAGAACTGTACTGATTCTAGCGTAAGCTCCGTCATCATGGCGATTGACAATTCCAACTACTTGGCCAAACTTCCAAATATGAGATTTGTTTCAGGCTAATCTTATAATTACGTGCAGTGGTCACTGTAATTTGTAGCCGCACCACGCGTCAGCAGTAACTGCAACGACCAGATTATGGGAACCAGGAAGTACCCTGGTTCCTCGGAACCGCTGAATGTATAACACGAGGGGACGGCGACGCGTGACAAGCGAAGCGGTAAGGTCGAAGCAATATGCCCTGGACATTGGGAATGGGAATGGGAGCGGGAGAGCCAGGGGAGGTACGGACGGGACTTGAAGACGCGACGATCTCGGCCTATCCAGTGATGGGGATGATATCGCTCCTTTAGCAATGGCAGCGGGACGAGGTGCTTGTTCTGGAACGTTGTGTCCTGCAAATGATGCGCAGAGAGACGTAAATGTGCCCTCTGAGGCGTCAGGGGCGTGCAGAAGTCTGCCTCATTACACTGGCATTTGTTTGGCCGATTGCAGTATAGTTGTATTTGGTGGCGGTTGTGAACGGCCCGACGGCCCGGTAGTGTTGCCGCGAGTTAGATCTAGTTAGGGCCTGGTGCCAATTCGAACTCGAACTCGGATCGAACTTTTGACAATTTGATAACTCGTCACGTGTTCACATGTGGGAGTTGGCGTCAAGTTGCCAACTCGAATTGGACCGTATCAACTCTCGACAGCAACTAACAGAAAGTCTCACGCGCCGATCTTAACGGCCTGGGTACTGTTCGTCAATCCAGTACAAGCATCAAGGCGGCAATTGCTGTGGAAAAAAAAGTTATGCCACTATGATGTACTAGCGCGCGTCAATTCCTGCTCCCCCGGGTCCTCGCCCACATTGTCCGATCACATCCCAGCTGGTGCCTCTTCTACGCCGGATGGAACTACACCCAACGCAACATGAGGCCGGCACATCTACCTTGGCGCTGTGACCTGCTTTACCTCCTTTCGTCCCTGACTTCCGACCGGGACAAATTCTCTGGCTACTGGCACGGGCACAGGCACAGGCATTGTCACGATTGGTCGAGTTCGGCGCCAGGTTAACTGCCTTGCACAGGGTTGAACGTTCCTCTTAGTACAGCCCACCAACCAATTGGTTGCTCAGCCTCACGCCTAGTATATATCCAAGTAGTCTTTACAGTGTCCACGACACTCAACCCTCGGATCGAGGCCTCGCTACCTCTGTCAGATTCTGTCAGATTCTGTCGTAGCGTCCGGTAAACTCTCATATTCAACCTTCACGTTTCAAATAGGACATTTAATTGTGCCCGGATATCACCACGTGTCCCAGAAGCCCAACACGAGGCCAGATTGCAGGTAAGTGCTAAGGCAACCAAGCGGTCGTCAAGTTTGGGATTTTCCTCGCGCCTTGAAGGCGCTGGGCACCGGCGCTGGACAAGTCCGCATCAGGCGTGCCTTTCCAACCTTAAGGGCCAGACGCACCACACTATCTGGTTTCTCCATAAAAACTGCGGATGTAGCGTTGCTCTACACGACTGGCATCGTCCTCATCTCCTGCCAGTGAGTTTATCTTCTCGCTCTCGACACTGCTTCCACTATGAGCGACACTTGCCCATTTCATGAAACTTTCTCATGCCAAGTCGACCCTGAACTCTATGATTATCTTGAAAAACACTTCTGCTTGTGTATCGAGTTACATCGGGTGAGTCGAACTTCTTTCAAATTGTTTTTCATGTATCTTGGAGTATAGGATCCTACGTAGGTTTCTCCGGTTTGGATACCTTTATACTTTCGACTCTGCCATTCTTCTCCTCGATCCTAAGTCCTTCCATTCTGGAGTCGTTTTTTTTTTTTGACTTTGCGTCCGTATCGTTTTCATTTATTCAATCAAACTTCCGCAGGTTTCTTTGGAACGACGTCTCGACACTGGCAATTCTTCCTCTACCCTGGTCACCTCACCTGGTGCTACCAGTAGTTCTTCGGGGTATATCTGTCAATCCCCTACCTGTCTTACGCGGTTCCGCCGTTGGCAAGACCGGGACCGACATCTGTTGTCGCATCTCCCGCACCGGATACATTGCCCTCTCCTGGATTGCCAGTGGAGGGGTAATCGTGTCAATGTATTCGTGAAACACTGGGAAACTAACCACTCCGGGCAACCCGGAGGCACCCCTGGACCGAGTGAATTCATCGTCTACGACACGAAGGTTTTCGTAAATTTAATCAACAATGGGATCATTTCTGTCGATGTGGCGGGGAAATGCGCACTCGATCTTGTTCATATGAAGGCAAACCAACTCCGAAAGTTAAGTCTCTCAATGAATCCGTGGGGCCACAGATCGAACGGGGCTTGACGGTGATCATGCAGAACGTATGTTCTGTTCCCCCCCTCTTGGTCCTTCCTCATCCCTCCCAGTATTTACGGTAGGCTGTTTTTTATTGTTTTTTTCATCCCTAAGACGCACGAGTCTCTTTGTAGCACTAATCTGCTGTCTGGCACTAGATAGCTTCCCCTCTTTTCAAAGCGTGTACTAGTATGAGCTACATTTTTTTTACGGGCCACGTTTTTATCCCGATAAGAGCATACTGTTACGGTTTCCTTTTTTCTTCTTCTTTCTAAATCCATTTGTATTCTGGTATGACAAGACAAAGACCCGTCGCCTATGAAATAGATATACTTGAGCTATAAGAGGGAACCCCGGAGTCCACATAGGAGATGGGTAACGAAACGGCACATGCAAGTGATGCGACGATCCAGTAGGTAAAGTGAGAGACATGAATTGGTTACAAAGAGAGCGCAATAAGTACTATAGATGTGATGTAGAAAAATGACTCGTCTGTGAAGGGCTCTCTAGAGTTACGATTGGCGTGAGGCCGGGATGCACGTGACTTTTGCATTACCATTTGCAATTATCTGCCCGTGGATAACAACAACCTCGATGCACGCATTGCCCTTATGATTGCCTTTATCAAAACATCCAAGTTCAAAAACAAGAATACGCTACAAGACGAGATCTAGAAATGACATGGTTCATGCGATTCTGAGGCGGTTTGATTGGGGTGGGAGCTGGGTCCCTTCACATAATTTCACGATCACATATCACGACATGCTACTTCGACGGGGTCTCACGACATCGTATGTGCTTGCACGTTGTGAAACTGAGGACGGAGGCCCAGGTAAGCACAACGTCCAGCTCCTATTCAGCGATTGTTCTGATTTGTAGCTTCGTAAATGTCACCGACATGTTTGCTGCAGGACTCAAAGACGTCATTTTGCTTGGTTATGGACACATTCCTAGCTATGAACATTCCTCCGACCTAAGGCCTGAAACTTGGCCCCGGACCTGACAGGCCTATGCCTGACTATGTGAAAAATAAGTGCGCCCTTCTGCCGCAAGGATTAGGGAAGTATCCCTACGATCGTGGTCGTTGGGGCCCCGCGAGTTGTAATTCTATTAAACTTCGATCATGAATTGGCCGTTCTTTTTTTGGCATGGTAGTCTCACCTTCAGCTCGTCGAGCAATAGAAAGATGATGTACAGGTAAAATGAGGGCAGAAGTGAAGGTATGAGTCCCAATTAATTAGTCTCCTTTGTCACGAGGTGTTGTCATGGGGCGTTGATCAAGTTTAATATCTGGCGCTAAAGCCGACGCATTGAATGCCTGGACCTTACAAATGACCGGACTAAAACCTGGCCAACGGCGTCCAATGACACCCTAATTGTTTTCCAAGCCATGCCAGAAACCGCGTCCTGTGCACCAGAAGACAACCTACAATCGAGCTGGGGATGACCCCTGCATCGACTGCCATTCTCGTCCTCATTCAAGTTACTACACGTTTCGTTCACACTGCATGCCAAAATACGGTGACACCACTCGGAATCACGATACGGTCTATTTAGTACTATCATGACTTTGGCTCATTAACTCCCCAAAGGCCATCCTTTACTTGGCTCGGATGGTTTGAACCCGCGACTGTGGAGTGTGCGGCAGAAATTTTCATGTGAGTACTGAGATAATCTGTGGGACCTTCGCGGGTAGGCTGAAAATCATTTTTTGTGAGCGTGTTCGGGACCTCATCTTTTAAAGTGGCCGCTCTCTGGCGGTCTTCGCTGCAAGTCAACGCCGACATCGTACAAAATTCCCCACTGCCAATGAATGCTTTATTTTACCCGACACCTAAACGTTCCAGCCTATCATCAGTGCCTGAGAGACTAGAGATAGGATTCATTAGGTCTTTTTATAACTTCAAGTTGGCTATTGTTGGTAGTGCTTTCGGTGACTAATGTAAGTCGACAACCGGTGGTGCTCCCAGTGCCTACAGCTCAATACCATTCTATCATCATCCGGCTCACTATAATCATCCAGCTCTTGCCTAACTGTCCTATGGACGACGCGCAGTCATTGAGTAGCAATACTAATGGCACTGCTGCAATCCGAAATACCACTCAAGTAACCACTGCAGCCGTCAGAAAGTTGAATCCCAAACCTGATGTCAACATAGTCGGGGTTGACGGACATTATCCACATACCGGGCTGCTCGATACAACATATTCATTACGCTCTTTCAAAGTTGCGCTACGCAGCAAACCCACATGTTCACAGGAAGTGTACGAAATTACCAATCTTGATGGGTATGATCGTCCCTGGCTTCCATTACCTCAGCCAAAACACTATGCGTAGGTCGATCATAGTCCTTTCTTTGATGATAGTACTGACAGCGTTCTCGATGTCGGGTGGGGGAAGTGCAAAACCGCAATGGTGCGGGATGTTACAGTCATTACGTTTGTATCTCCGGGAGTAGAACTTTAAATTGGGGGACTAAGGTGCTCGTTGACCGGTCCGGGTCCAGTGGGCCGCGATGTTATGATACCTGCGACACAATACCACGCAGAAAAGCGAATTGTGTTTTATATCGCAGTCACAAAGCATAAGTATGGGGCTTATGACGGATCGCCTCTAAAATATTGTCGTCGAGTCTCACTTTTGCGTTCTTGCGCTTTGCGAGACCCCTTAACCAGACCTAGATTTAAAGAATACGTGCTGGTGCCAAAATAGTGGGTGAAGACGGCGGTTGGGTGGGGAACCGAATATTGACTTCAGTATAGTAGCTCCATTATCATGGTTACTGACAGTCCTACACTGCGTCAGTAGGAAACACCTCAAGAATGCTGCCAGGCCTCATAACTGCAGGCACTACTAATGCAGGAACGGTAGGGAAAAAAGGACATTATGTTGTAGCACGGGTGGTCATACAGTATGGTCAGTCTCCACGTGAGCCCACTCTCTCCGGCCGTATCCGAGCTGTTTCCTTTTCCACACGGGCACTACTGTACCCCGAAACGCCATGAGGTTGGCACGTCTAGCCTCCTTGGCACTATGACGTTTATCTATTTCTCACCTCTGGTTCCTGATTAGGGCATCTCTGGCTGACTGGCACCGGCACTGGCACTGGCACAGTGGCAACATGGGCCGATGGCGTTGCCAGCAAGACTTGGATGAGGAATCAGTTTTGATTCTTTCATGGCGATGGGGGACAAGACCAATTTACGGATGCAGTTTATATACGGGGGCGCTGATTGGTGGGTCAAATTGCGCAGCCTCACGTGCAAGTATATATTCCAGAAGATTCAGAGCGTCGACATTGTCCTACGACCGTGACACCCTTCATATGAAGTGGAAGCATCGCTACCCCCTTCGGATCTTGCCGTACTGTTGGCCCCACACTCATTGATTTGTTCTCTCGGGTGGGAGACAGAGATAGAAGCTCTCGACAAATTTGAACGTGCCCTTGAATCTTGGACCGAGAACAGTGCCCAATTAACACTACGGCGTTCGAGAGCGCTTAACAAGTGCCCACCACGGATGGACACAGTGTGGAGCTTATCATAACTTTTGCGGTTCTTGCCAAACGCTTAGTGCCCGAAGGCACCTGGGCACTCGCACTCGCTGGCCCTAAAGTTGACGCTGTATATAACTTGCTTGAATTGCGATGAGCGACTGGCACAGTGCCGGTGATCGTCTTCTGGCTCGCGCTCTTTCTTGTTCCCACCATGAACTGTTGTCTAGTGAACAGCAACAACTTCCTCCAAAATATATTCAGAAACTCCTTCGACCAGTGTTCCGCGTCGCTCCAAGTCGGTCGAGTTTTCTTTGGCTTTGGCTATGTATCACTTACACTTTGTTTTATCTCAATCTCGATAGATTATCGAACAACGGAGCGACACTGAAGATCCTATCTACATCCAGTCGCCACCCATTCTGCCCGCGCCGACCTCCCTTATCCAGGGCACCATCACACCACCCGTTACGACAACGGAGAATCCCTGGCAGTGTCACATTGACCCGAAGTGGCAATGGGGCGACACTGAGGATCCTGCCTACACCCAGTCCCAGCCTAACCTGCCCGCGCCGACCTCTCCCATCCAGAGCACCATCACACCACTCGTTGCTACAACGAGGAATCGCTGGCAATGCTACATTTGCCCGAAGTCGTTCTCTCGTTGGCAGGAGCGTGACAGACACGAACTGACACACGTCCCGTACTTCATACACTGCCCACTTTCGCACTGCGCCTGGAGGGGAAATCGTGTCGACTTATTCGAGAAGCACTGGCAACAAGAGGATCACCTCTTTTACCACGAGTATTATGGTCATACTCCTGAGTGGAGCCTAATCGAGACGTATGACCCATGGGCGATCCTCGATCAGATCATCAGTGGCACTATTTCCCTCAATTACGGGGAGGCCCAGGCGATTTTTTTGGTTCAAGTGAAGGCTTATGAACTACAAAAGACGAGTATTTGGACGGATCCATGGGGCCGCAGTAGGAAGCAGGCATCACGGTGTAGGTGATTTGAAGGTATTTGTCCCTTTCCGCCTCATATGTCCCTACCTTCCCGGGAAAATGGTAAGAATGAACGTCTATGTGTGTTACTATTCAATACGCATTACGTTCCGAACTTCCACATGTACAGTAATTATCTGGGAGAAGAGACACATCACGACATCGCACGCACATGAGTTCTGCGGCCGCACCAGATCAAGTTGATTCACGCAACATGATCTGACGCACGTAGGTCGGTATCGCCCTTGGCATGGCATCAGCACATCCAAAAGCAAGAAAGGGTATAAGAAGAGTAGACCCATAACCAGTCGTTCGACGAACAATAAGGATGAGGTTGCCACACGTGACCTCTATGACCACTTCCCGTGCCATGACCATATTGGTACTGAGTTTAATTGAAGGAGCCTCGCCACCCTGCAAGACTCCTGCAACAGTTCCTTCTCCTCGAGGCCAACTTTGTTCGAACGGCTCAATGACCGATTACACCACCTTTCCGACGGAAGCTCAAAATGGCGAACTGGAGTTTGTCGAGCATGCAAGGAACATTGGCAGAGCGTACCAAAATCAGGCGATGGAATTGATCTATATATGTCAACTCCTCTCTCGAGTTTCACTGCCAAGCCTTGCACGCAAAGATGCCGAGCTAAGAAAGTGAGTTCTTTCATGTGTTGTCCCCGCTCTCTAATATTTCCTTCTTCAAGAACTCTGCGAGTCTGTGACATCGCGTTGCGATCTGCTGCTGATTCGGGTAAGGAGGTGACTGATGAAGCGAGCAAACGCTTCAAAGAGGCGACTCAAGTGTTGAGCAAATACTCGAAGAGATTTTATCTTGAGCGAGTGACAACACTGGTGGTGCAAAGGATCGCACCACTGACCCCTTCTTGCAGCAATTCCGCGGATTTTGTAGATGTGACGATGGAACGAGCGAAAAGAAAAGACAATGCCCGGAAAGCATGGTCATACGAGGTGACGCTTGCGTGTGCGCATGCTACTCTCCCCCACTCCAACTCTGCGTCTCCAGAATTTCGAGGACGAATGGAGATCAACGACGAGCATGAACTTCGTTCTCCTTCAGTCCCCACTGGCGAACATTCACGACCCGGAAAACGTCATCGTTCGTCGTAGGCGTCGACTTATAGAGGGTTATCTACAATAATCTCATTCACGCGTCAGAGGTTCTCAGCGCGAGACCATCCCTTCCGGAATTCCTTTGGAACTCTAGCCGTTACAAGGACCGTGCACGTATCTCTCTCGAGCAAAACCCTCACTTCTACCTCGGTCTGCCTGCAGACGAGAGCGCATTTACGCCTGGGTTTTTCCGCTCCCCGATTGAAGATATTTGGGTAGATCGCCAACTCCCTGACACTATCTATGTCCTTGTTGATAGGCCAGGCCGTGTGTTCCTTGAAACCAAACTAGCAAACCGGAGCTTTGGCAACGTCTGGAGGCTGAATGGCCTCCTGATCTTCAAAGGTTTGTGCCACGTTTTTCCGTCCTGATTCTTGCTCTTCGACACTTTTCCAGACACTTCTGGAGTACTCGAGGAAGAACAGCTCGTTAGGAGCCCTTGTATCCAAGGCAACTGGTGGCACCACAGAGAACCGGTAATTTCCTTCATCTCCGAGTCCCTTACTCGACACAATCATCGATGCTTGCGACCCATCATAACAACATCGTCGGCCAATCCCACAGTGGGGTTTCCATTAAAGGACTGGACAGGCCTGAGTCGCCCAGCGTCGCATTCCAATAACATACATATATACGATGCACTACGGCTTCCTAGGTCTCTCGGGGCTCTGGTACGTTTTAATGGGTCTCGTATACTTCACGACTCCCAAACACCAACCTCGTCATAGGACTTACCACCGCCACCGCCAACATCCGAGCGACCAGGGTACTGTGTACGATACACAAGTTTCGATACGCTCAGCGATGATATACTCCTTAGTATATGGAACTACTATCAACTGGATGACGAGAACAACCGGAATGTCCGACTTGGGTGGTGCAAGCTCACTCATGTCTGTCGAAGATGGAGGCACCTCGTACACGATTCTGCATCCTACCTAGGTATGCATATTTTATGCACGAATGGTACCCCTACAGTAGACACGCTAGACCATTTATCGTTCTTGCCACTTGTCGTTGATTACCGAGATGTACCTGCGACCGGCGCACAAGATGAGCTGGGAATGTCACACGCGCTCCAGCTGCGTGGTCGCGTACGCCGAGCTGACCACCGCATCCCCCCTTCGAGTCTGCGCGAGTTACTTGTGTTCATGAACGGATCCTTCCAAATACTGGAACACCTCTCTCTCTCGCCCAGAGCCGAAGACAGCACGAGCCCGATACTTCCTACGACACTTTTAGCACCCAATCTACGTCGTCTCACACTACTTGGCGTTGATCTTCCTAAAGAATTGCTGTTTCTCACCTCCACTGTCTCCCTGGTTACTCTTCCCGCTCACCAACATCCGGGCTTCTGGCTACTTTCTTCCTAGCCACTTGGTCACACGTCTTCGAGCCTTTCCCCAGCTGGAGGAACGGTCCATTGGTTTCTCCATCCCCATACCCCGTCCCATCGTTGAGAGGGAACTGTTGTAAGGGATACCCTTATCATACGCTCGAAACCACAACACTACACCCCCGTGCTCAGCACGACATCGCTTCGTACCGAGAAGCCTCGAGGCAGTCTAATGAGCCTCGAGGCTCTCTTACTATAATTTAGATACCGGAATGTTCATGTATATAAGGACACAGTCCTCAACTCGAAAAGATAGCAACCTGCTCACCCTTTCCCTCCGAGCTCCTGCTGAGCTTATTTGTGTATTCCCGCGCGCTCTCCCTGAGCCTATCCTGCTGATAGTGTATTCCTTGTGTCCGCCTGACACTACCAAAACAGGTCGCTGACCTAATCTCCCTACTTCACTGAACTCGTACTCGGAGTCTTTGTCTCGCCACACCGCTCATCGCACTAGAAACTCCCGTGACGCTTCCCACTCTCAAACGCATGATGTTTCAAGGCATTGGCGCCTATTTGGAAAGCTTAGTTGCTCAGCTTACGGCCCCTCTTCTGGAGCAACTCAGGATTACATTATTCAATCAAGTCGCCTTTACAGTACCACACCTTTCCAATTTCACCAACGCCATAGGAAGACTTAGGCTCCCCGATGCGAAGATTACGTTCGATCGCGACGCGGTCTCCGTAGTCACGAACCACCTCCTGCCGCAGCCAGACGACAGAACTTCAAGCCTCAGCCTCCGTGTGATATGCAAATAGTTCGACTGGCAAATAGACACCGTAGCGCAGATCTACAGCGCGCTTATGCCCGTGCTGTCCTTTGTAAAGCGACTCACGCTCGACTTTGACGATTAGGGGATGCCTGTCGAATGGGAGGACGGCACGGTCGACGGCACGACGTGGCACAAGCTACTCAGGCCGTTCGTCGGGACGAGGAAGCTTCGTATGTGCCACGCGCTCGCGTTGAAACTTTCTTCTGCGCTGCAGTTGAACGGTGTAAGGTCGGACCGGACGTCGCTACCCGGTCTGCTGGTGCTCTCCCCCGAGCTCGAACCGGATCAAGCAGACAACGCATTTACTTCGTTCATCGTCACTCGGCAAGTCGTGCATCGCCCAGTGCACCTATCGCCCTGGCTGGTGCGAAGCCCACAGCCCTCTTTGGAGAATCCCTTGCAATGCCCTATCTGCTTCATGATGTTCGGCAGTCGAAACCGACACCTATTGTCGCACCTTTCGTAATGGGTACGTTCCCCTCTCCCGGATTGCCAGTGGAGGGGTAGTCGTTTCAATTTGTTCCTGAACCATTGGAAGATTTTACACTCCAAGCACCCCAATGACACTCCTACCCACGGCCAATTCACGACCTACGGCCCGGATTTGGTTTACGATGGCGTCATTTCCGTCGGTGAGGCGAAATCAATCGCACGCGATCTTGTTCATGAGAAATCTGGTCAACCCCAAAGTTCGTCGACGAATCCATGGGGCCACAGATCGAACCGGGCTCGACGGTGACCCAGAATGTATGTTCTATACTGCCGCTCTATCCTTGTTCACCCCTCCCAGCAATTATAGTGGCCTCTTTTTTTGACACCCCAAGACGCATAAAACTAACTCTATGGACTTATCTGTATGCAATTCTCGGCTCTACCGCGACTTTTTATTTTCATTACACTTAGTTTACGCGCCCCCCTTTGGAAGGGTGGTTTTCCTTTGTTGATTACGTATGGGCCTTAGTTCGCTTTGGCGT
The DNA here is from genome assembly GCA_025769895.1 of Lactarius psammicola. Lineage (NCBI taxonomy): Eukaryota > Fungi > Basidiomycota > Agaricomycetes > Russulales > Russulaceae > Lactarius > Lactarius psammicola. Next base: position 41,037 of record WTXK01000259.1, read on the forward strand.
CCCATGTGCCTCACATATTACCTACCCTTCCATATGTAGACGACCGGTCTTGTACTAGTTACTGTCCCGGGATAAATATGGTTTTTTTTTTTAAGGAAAGACGCATAGAACTTGAACCCTATGCAGCACTACTCTGCTATCTGATATAGTATCAGATAGCTTCATCTCCTTTCAAATTGTGTACGTACTGCCTTTTCAACCTGATAGGAGTCAGCGTATATTTACGGTTGGTACGCATCCATGCTAGCGTGTATCTGTAATAGGCGTGCCTCCGGATTTAACATAGTTCTGTATTCACGATAGGCTTGTATGGTCACTACAAGAACGTTGAGCGGGTGTGGCGCGCTGCCAGGGAAGGCAAAGGTGAGCTAACTGAAGGATGACACTAGTATATGTCAGTGTTGGTTGTCAAAACAAAACGGTTTGACATGTGAGGGGATCGACATGATTACCAAGAACAGTGGTCAAAAGTGTGGGTGATAACCTACCTTTCTACTGGAAATTTGACGCCCCGTAGTCGGGCTAAGCAAACATACGCAACGATTTTTTCCGAGTAGCAAAGAAGGTCCCCCCGAACTCACATCAAGGAAGACGGTATAATTCGCGCAGGGAGGTGTTGATGTAATACTGCGTCCAGTGTAGCGGCTGTCAGTTTGCTGCACGAATACACAGCCATGACCCTTTTGGGATACACCGTGCGCCCATGTAGCGGCTGGCGCTTTGCTACACGAATACACAGCCCTGGCCCTTTTGGGCTGCACCATGCGCCCATGTAGCGGGTGGCACTTTGCTACACGAATACACAGCCTCTGCCCTTTTGTGCTGCACCGTATCAAGATTGAGATGCCCGAACTTTGGTCTGGAATACTCCTAGCAAGCAAAGAGGGCTCCAAAGAGGTCTGCTATGGAATCGTGGAACCCCCACGAATTGACTATGGACCGCGAAGTCTACTGTATTCGGGTCGACAATGAAATCTGAGCTAAGCCTTTCAGGACGTCAGGATCTTAGTAAGACATCAGATGACAGAGTTGAGTGATACGCCAGAGTAATTGTGCACTCAAGAGACACGAGGTCCTTTCGATAGAATAATTTCCCAATCCAACATTGGCGTATGTCCACTTCTCATGCGGTTTTTGGGCCTGATGACGATCTGAGTAGGGTTACTGGCACTCAGGACGCTCGTGGGCTGGTATTTGTGCTAATAATCGTTCGGGATGATACGAAGTATGCTCTAGACCAGCGATGGAATGGTCGATTGAGAACGGATGACACGAGGTGTCCAACACTTCAGACTTCAGGCCTCAGCAGTTCTACATGCGGCCGGGTCGGGAAGACTTCGAGAAATGTCAAAGCGTGGGCCGGTAGAGACTGAGTCCTCGTTCGTCGTAAAAGGGTGCCACTCTTGAAGAGTGAGGCGTGGGAGGCCCAGTGAGGCGTGGGAGGCCCAGTGGGGCGTGGGAGGCCTAGTGAGACATGGGAGGCGTAGGCTTAGAGAGGCCGCGCGGGAGGATAGACCTAGTGAAGCGTGGGAGGGCAGGCCCAGTGAAACAGGGGATGGTACTAAGCGAAGTGAAGCGTGGGATGGGATAGCAGGCGAAGTGAACATCGCCGGATGGTCAGTAAGTCAGGCGAAGTGAAACATGGGATAGTAGGCGAAAAGACCATAGGCGAAATGAAACATGGGATCATATGGTGGGCAGCGTGGGACTGAACACGCGTACTAGTAGCACATACAGCCTTCAAGTTAGGGCCAAATGAACCCCGATAGTCTGGCGAGATTCCATTAGTTCCATGACCTTTACTGTGTTTCTCCGTCCTCCTGGTCAGACTTGGACCGAGAACCGTGCCTAATCAACACCACGAGTCAAAAGATTGCCCAAAAATGCCCAACACGAGGTCGAATAGACACAATGTGCAAGGGAGGGCACAGCCCCAAATGAACCCCGATAGTCTGGCGAGATTCCATTAGTTCCATGACTTTTACTGTGTTTCTCCGTCCTCCTGGTCAGTCTTGGACCGAGAACCGTGCCTAATCAACACCACGAGTCAAAAGATTGCCCAAAAATGCCCAACACGAGGTCGAATAGACACAATGTGCAAGGGAGGGCACAGCCCCAAATGAACCCCGATGGTCTGGCGAGATTCCATTAGTTCCATGACTTTTACTGTGTTTCTCCGTCCTCCCGGTCAGTCTTGGACAGAGAACCGTGCCTAATCAACACCACGAGTCAAAAGATTGCCCAAAAATGCCCAACACGAGGCTCGAATAGACACAATGTGGAGATCATTATCGTAACTTTCGTAAGTCTTGTCGAGCGCCCAGTGCCCGAAGCTCCTCAGCGGCGGTTGGAACTGCTCGCCCAACCGTGAGGTAGATGCTGTATATAATCTGCCTGAATTGCCTGGGCGACTGTCACAGTTCCGTTCTTGTTTCTTGATCGTCTTCTGGATCGCACTCTTTCCCGGGCCTGTCCCCACTATGAACAGCAATTGTCCAGTGCACGGCTACTACTTCCTCCAACACACACCCGGCCACAATCCCTTTGCAAAATTCTTCTGCCAGTGCTCGGCCTCGCACCAAGTCTGTCGAAATTTCTTTGGCTCTGTATCACTTGATGATTCATTTTGTCTTGACCCTGATAGCCTGTTGAGCAATGGGCCAGCACTGGGGATCTTGTCCACACCCAGCCGCAGCCTAACTTTCCCGCGCCATCCTCTGAGTCCCCTATTCAGAGCGCCGCCATACCAGCCGGTACTACCACGGTGACCCGGAACCGCTGGCATTGCCACATTTGCCTGGATTCGTTCCCCCGTTTCCAGGAGAGGGACCGACACCTACTGAAGCACGTCCCGTATTTCATGCACTGCCCACTTCCACATTGCGCGTGGAGGGGAAATCGTGCCGGCTTGTTCAAGAAGCACTGGCAGCGAGAGGATCACCGCGCTTACCACAAACATTACGGTCGTAATCCCACGAGGAGCCAAATCGAGACATACAACCCATGGGTAATCCTAAATGAGATCAAAAATGGCGTTATTTCCATCCGTGAGGGTGAGGACAGGGCGAATGTATTGGTTCAAGTGAAGGCTTACGAACTACAAAAGCCGAGTATGTTGAGGGATCCATGGGGCCGAAATAAAAGACAGTGAGGCAGGCTTAATAATACGATAGGCGTGGATGTTTAAATATGCATTACGATCTCATATGTTATGTGTTCCAACAAGCTGAAGTAGAGTGCCGAGGGCTGGTGAAGAGCAAGGCAAGAGCCATGCCAGTTCCGAATTACAAATGGACAACTGAGCGCTAAGCTTACTGTAACAGTAAGCGTGCAAGTAAGTACTCGCATTTGTCACATTTACGTTACTTCAGGGGAAAACATGTCACGATATTGCGCTTTTGCGGCTGCACGAGAACAAACATGAAAGGGGGCTCCTTGAACCGCAACCACCACCATGGGCGGTTTTTCCCACACCCGGGCTAGGATGATCCACACACCTTTGAAACAACCAACGAAACCCTCGAAACTCACTCATATTAGAGATGCCCTACCAGGTGTACCTACTGAGTACTGAATATTGAATGCCGGATGTTGAACATTGAGCGAACACTAAATGCTGAACTGTGCGCTGAACCCCCACAGTTGAACGTTGAACCCCCACACCACAGTTACCAAAACGCAAAATAATAGTCTCACTACAGATATAGCAGCTACTGTACAAGATGAAAAGAGAAGCGAAGGGCCTGACTTAGCAGCTGTGGAGACGATGCCAGCGCGGCTCGACCTGAGGGAAATCAGAGCGAGCTGGTTCTTTCGTCTCCAACTTCCCATCTGCAACTACCACCAAACACTATCACAACACGGCCAAACAGACACCAAATAGACACGTCCGCCAATGGAACAATGGCACCACTGTCACACAGGAGAAGAAACGGAACCCCACCCCATTGCCCCAGTTTGTGGAGGTAACTGGAAGAACATATGAAAGAAATCCTCCAGTTCCGTGAGGTTTTAGTGGGTAGGAGTGCACACCAGACCGTCGATGGCCAGTGCGCTGAGTCCCACACCACCCCAATACCAGGGGTGTACTTAAATTTGTATTTTCCCTCACACCCGGGCCCCGGCCCGGCTCTCGCGCGTTAAGTAGGGCTGATACGTACAATCTCCTGCTACTTAACACCTATATACAGAGACTACTTACTTTAGATAGTATGTGGTTTCTGGAATAGAGCGCCTTACAAAAAAAAAAAAAAAAAGAACAAACATGAAAACAAAGTCGATCCATGCACCACGATCTGACGCACGCCGGTCTATCATATGTTTCAACATTGCCGTTGGCAGTACGGCAACGTCTCTATCAGCACATCCAAAAACAAGAAAGGCTACAAGACGAGATCTACTAGGAATGACATGGCCCATGTGAACAAAATGAGTAGTAGTATTACTGATCCGTCGTCGTCCATCACGTCGCACCCTGGTCCGGGGCCGTGCGTCCGTCGGTCTACGCGACGATATCCCACAAAATCCATTATAAATCAGAACTTCCACTCTGGTTCTACTTCCATGGCCCAAGGGACTGGAGTATACCGATTTGTCAGAAGGCGGAGTTCGTGCACGCAAGCAGTAAGTTCTCAAGAAGAAAGAAAAAGAAGAAAACTTACGTACATTTTGTTATTAGTGTCTTCGAGAAGATCTTCTCTATTGGTACGTCGTGTTTCTTGCACCACGCCGCGGTAATCCTAGAGAGCAGGTCAACAAAACCCGAGACGGTAGCTAAATACCGCGGACAAACTTACCTGGGGTCTAAATAGTTAATCTTACTTGTGCCCAGCGCGACTTCCTTGCCAGCCTCGCGGTCTACCATCTGCAGCTTGAACGCCTTGATCTTCTCTTCGAGCTTATCGATCGCCTCGGTCAGTTTCTCCGTGGGCCTGTCGCGCTTGAGTGCCGCCTTGCCCGTTCCGCGCTCCTTCTCGAGCCGCGCAAAGTCATCCTCGACCGCGCGCAGCCTCGAGCGAAGTACGTCCTCGCCCTGCGCCGGCTTTCCCTCCTCCGCGAGCTTCTCGTTCTCCTTGACAAACTTCTTCTCCGTGCGCTCGATCTCGCGTGCCTTGCACTGTTCTTCGTGCTCCGCCACCGCGTCGTCGTCGAGATCCGACTCGTCCTCCGCATACTTTTTCTGCTTCTTGTACTTTGGGTCCGCGGCCAACAGAGCGTGACGCAGCTTCATGCGGTCGTACTTGAACCCGCGGAGCTGCGATCAGAAGGGATTAGAACACGGTTTGTTGTTCGGAGACACTGACTGCGGGAACTAACCTTCTCCTTCATTTTTGCCATGGATTGATCGTGCGTCTTGGGAGCGGCACGTTGATGGTTACATAAGATGGCGACCATGCGATTCGCGTGATTGTAGTGGTTAAGTTTTTCTTGCATCGTTCCGGTTTCCGGCGTGCCCTCGTCGAGCTGGTTCTGGAACGTGATTGACGCGTTGTAAGTACGGAACACCTTTGCGCTGAGTCCCTTCATGTATGACTGCAGGTGCTTGTTCAAATAGCCGGGCTGGGTGTCCCAAAATGGGACATCGACGTCAGCAAATATGACACGGGCGCCAACTCAGAAACACTGACGTTCACGCGATCGAACAACCCATCCGCGTCTTGCTTGTCCCGCTTGAAGATCTTGATGTTCTTAAACACTTGCTCGTCCACGGTGACTTTGTTGTAGTATCGGATCGAGTCTTTCCCAAGGAAGTCGAATATGACAAAATTTGGTGGTTCGAGTGTGACGTGCTCGCAGCGTAAGGAACAGCAGCCAACCGTATCTGCCTCGTCCTCGCCTTTCTCATTCCCCGCTCGAAGGGCCAGAACATCAATGAAATACATGGCCGTCGCGCGCATGCGCAACTGAGTGACCTTGTTTTTCAAGTCTGCCCGATAGTCCGCGCGAATACGTTCGACATGTAACTGAAAGAGAGCTTACGGGGAGCGGAGGAAGAAGAAGGGGAGACTTACCTTTAGTTCACGCGCCTTTTCGAACTTGGACATGTCGCTCTGGCCCTTGAGCGAACTACCTGCTGCCAAGAAGACGTATTTATGGTTCCCATTGATGTTCTCTGTCCACGTCGCAAGCCAGGTAACGGTATTATCATGAATAACCTCTTTCCACTTTCCCGGGGTATTAGGAACTGGAATAGGTGCGTCGGCTCCGATGTTGATGGTAATATCCTCGGGACAAACACGCAACTGGGCACATCAGTGAATCAAACACAGTGGGCCAGGTGGGGACTAACTTTAAGTGCGCCTTTCTTTGGATGCTCACCGCGTCCTCTAAAGAGGCCAGGAGGCTCAACCCTGAAGTTCCCGACTTTTTCCTTACGACCATCGAGAGTGCAGGTCACATATTTCGCTTCCATCTCATCTTTCTGCTTCTTCAATTCCTTCTTCTCTGCAGATGTAAGAGCCTTTTTCTTGGCTTTCTCTTCCTCGAAGTACTCAAACATGGGACGGAAATCACAACGCTCGAAGTCCTTGATTATCGTCCCATCACGCTACGGCGCCAGTCAATGCAGAGAACAAAAATGATGAACAATGACGACACTCACTGGAGGGTGCTTCTTGAGAATCTTTGACCAATCGTCGAAGAAGTTCTTGTTGAAAGTGGCATCTTTCGCATGGTCTGTCTCAAGCATCGCTCCGTAAAATCCGGCGACTTCTTCAGATTCAAGGGGAAGGTTGATAGATTTGCCTAGGAGATATGTTGAGAGCCTCGAAGAAAGTGAATGAATGAATTCGCCCACCATTGTACTTCATCTTGACGTGACTGGGTAACGGCTGGTACGGAGGGGGGAAGATAACACCGTTGTGTTCAAGGGTGGTCCATTTCTGAGTGCCATCGCTAACGACGGTCTGGTCTGGATCCTGTTCCCACCACTTGAAGACTTCTTCTGTTTCTTCCTCCTTCTCCTTCTCCTCCTTCTGCTTACCTTTACTCTTTTTCGCACCCTTCCCCCCTGCATCCTCTTCTGCTGCCTTTCCCTTCGAGTCGGTTTCCTCCTTCTTCACTTTACCCTTCTTTTTGACGGTAGATTTTGCGGCCTCCGTTTCGGAATCGGATTCTTTCTTCGCTTTTCTCGGCGCGGCCTTCTTAGCAGGTTGTTTGTCCGCGTCGCCTTCCGCAACTTTCCGCTTCTTCTTCGGTTGGGTGACCTTCTTGGCAGGAGCGGGTTTATCGTCCTCAGATTCGAGATCATTGTCTGGCTTCTCGGCTTTAACTTTGCGCTTGGGCGCGCTCTTTGGCTTTGCACGCGCCTTGCTGGAAGACGCGAGATGATTGTTGAGAGGGGTATCATCTGAGTCGCTTTCCTCGGCTTTGACCTTGCCGTTAATGCCTGAAGTAGAAGCAGACAACGTGGTCGCTTTACGTGAGCCTGTTTTCGGCGTTACAGTAGGGTGGCGGTGCTTTGGTGGTGAGGAAGTGAGCGCGAGTGGCTTGTCGTCGTCATCTTCACTGTAATCCGAAACAGGTGCAGCACGGCGCTTGCGCTTAGCGGGAGGGAGCGTATCTGAGCGCGTCACCTGAGACTATTGAAAAACGATGTGGCTGTTAGCACTGAGCATACCTATGCAAGCGTGAGGCAAAGTACGCACGAGAGGCACATCGTCGTCATCGGGATCGCTCATGGGTGTGTCGCCGTCCGCATCGAGTACGCGCCCTTTTCCACTACCGACTCCGTTCATGGAGACGTGGCCGTTCCTCATATTGCCGTTGTGGGAGGACTGAGAGGCGAGCGGCATGTCGTCGTCGTCGTCCGACAACATTGAATGCTCGCTGTCCAAAGCAGTCATTAGGACCGAAGAAGAATATTATATGGGGAGAGTAAGATGGTGGTTGGAAAACAAGAGCCGAAGCGTACGGTAAAGTGCTTGTTCGGGTGTGAAGGTGATTTGGCACCTGCCCTACACTCTCAAATTCGGCAATTCCCGTTTCCCATTTCCCTTCCCTGCCGACACCCACCTCCTGTCCGTACCCTCTCAGCGTCCAAGAATAATAAATAAGGTAACCAAAAATGACTGAGTATGACCTCTCTTTCTTATAATTAATACATTCACAGGCGGTCCATGTCAAAGTATCCATCATTATTTGACCCGTGGGCAAAGCGCGACGCGTGGCGGAGACACCCAGTGTTCTCCAATCGCGCTATGTTTGCCAACCTCTTCCCAGGCTTCGGTATCGCAGTTGTTGCGTTCTCCGCGTATGTTCTCGCAGAAAATGTCCTCGGAAAAGGGAAGCACCAAGCTGTTGAGGACAAGCACCATTAGAGTTACTATGTGAGTCACCGGTCGGATTTATTCTACAGGTGCATGCTGACCCAGACTGCTTTTCTTCCAGCTGCGGAGCCGTCCGTACTGTAAGGACTGCGTAGATATCTAGGTTCAGAGAATACTACCAATATATCATCCCACCGAGCGCTTGTCGCTCTGCGCACGCAATTTTGACATGCAGTGTCCCCGAACCCATACACTCGCCTCTCACACCCAACCCGTCTCTTCGCCACACCGTTCGCGAAAACTGCTCGTTTTTTGCGCTCCCTACTTGCCAACCCCGTGACTTTCTCCGATTGGCGATGTCCGTGCACATCAAAAGCCTAACAAATGAATTGATATATTTGTACCAACACTGATTGGTGACGTTGTGAATGTCCGGTATTGATCGCATCAGATAGCAACCTTTGCAGTACGATGATGACCCAAATAATGTGGATGCGTGACAACAGAGCCAAAGCAAACAAAGAACCTAGCAAAAAAAATCATACACCGGTTCCGCACGAGCTCACTTGTCGACAAGTCACCATCTAGCGGAGTCCCGGTGTTGCAGTGCCACACCCTCCTCAAACCCCGAGACCAACGAAGATTGAGTTGTGTCGCTCAAGTGCTGTTGGGACACGAACCCCTGGCACAACGCTTTGCGCGTTTGCAAAGTTACCACCCCGAGGGCCGGACTGTAAGCCTAAAGGCGGTAGAGCTGTTGGCGGTGAAGGAGGCGAGACTTTTTCTTTGCAGGTGCATCCCGGGAGGCAGTGGGGCGTGTGCTGCTGCATTCTGCCCATGTCGGAGGACGGACGACAGACCTCAGCAAGCCAAAGCTTGACTGAATACATGCAGACCACAATAGGGAAAGGTGAAGGTGAGCCAGCGATATCTCGGAACCAGACGTCCCTATCGAAGGTTATCGCAGTAAGGACGGAGGAACAAATGACGATGGAAGAATAAGTGAGCACTATACGCCACGTTGTGTTAACGTTAACGCAGACAGTTCTTCTCCATTCGACTTAACTGAGACCGGTAAGACCCCAACAGCACACTTCCACAAACAGAAAAGGCAGGCGCACTCCGGCCCCGGAGGCTTTGATATCTGCTCCCACGCCGAGGCTGTACAAGCTTAAGACTGGGAACAGATGGTCACGTTTTAGCCTAGATCAGGGGGAAAGTGACGAGATAGCATACTTAGGTCAAAGATCACGAAGCATGTCGTCCAAATACACTCCACGGCGACAGAAGTCGGGATGGAAGAACGGAACAGGTGTTTGGCGAAAAAACTTCGTTAAAGTTTTGTTTGTTTTCCGTGGTACCACCAGAGGTGTTTATGGATGACGTGGGCAGCACGATTTATGAGACGCAAAAATGCAAATTAGATTTGGCACAGAGAGAAAGTTCGGTGAAGAAGCGTACGCTGTGACCGAGGCAACGAGACAGAGACCCGGAACAGCGATAAGGACGCATAGATCTGACTTTGGATCGTAGTGTTTGTAGAAAGACAAAGAGAGCACAATACACAGAGCCGATGCCAACGCCGTGATGGCTTATCGCGAATGGCGTAAATGGGTGAGTCAGGGCTTATACCCCCGTTTTTAAGGCGGTGAACGGAAGACGCACCTAACCAGCACTTGCGAAAGACGCGAAACCGAAGCATATGGGTAGTTCGCTCCAGAATTAACCCGTCGCCAGGTGTGCGTCAACTCGCCGTCAAGGTCGTGAGGTTATACGACACCATTGCGATAACCCCGGGCAGGATGGAACCGGAAATAGCAATCCGTCGCTGTCTCAGGCTGGTCTAGTCCGGGCCAGTAGCAAATGTCATCACACCGCGCATCATGCCCACACGGAACTGTATGTACGTTGGCACGCGATAAGCGGAACGCCAGTACAACGTACACGCGACAAGGACAACCAGGTGTTACCTCCCAACCAACACCGGCACCGAGTCGCGGACTCCGACGAAGACGTTGCACGTTTCCAAAATGGCCAAACGCGGCCAGAGGGAATGGTGGCGGCGCCACGGCAGGGACTTGATGAGGTGAGTGAGTCGCAGCAACGAACAATTCCGTTCGATGGGCCAACCCCACTTCTAGCCTTACAGTGGCACCAATAGTCTTCTATTTCCCACCTGCCTCGAGGCCTTGTGTCTCTTACCCTAACAGGTGAGGGGGCCCCAGAATTGTGTCCACACCTGTGACACATCCCAAATTGACTCACTTCCTGTGATTCTCATCCCGTGAAATGTGCCACGGAAGGTTGTTCCATCATAACCGAACCTTCAGGCCTTCAGGCCTTGGATGAGTACAGCATTCCCATAGCTTCAAGTAAAAAGTAAATTTAGCTGTGGTGGCGGCGTAACGTCGACCACGGCTCGGTGCATGTACTAATCACCCACAGAAAGAAAGGGCTCACGATATTCTATCAATATTTTATTTCTTCCGTGACTCCAATCGAAAATTTTATAGCATGCACTGGAGGTACGTCTCGGTCTTGCGGACCCCGTACCCCCGCAAACTCGAGAAGTTCAGATATCACGCCATGACACCATCCAATCGGTTGGTACCTCCCCCCCATTTGACCGAGGGGTTGTTATTTTCCTCTTTCCCCCATTCAGAACTTTTTCGTCTCGGCCTTTTCGACATCTACTAGGCGGTCGATAAGCCAGCACTGGCTCTTAAAAATGCGGTTTGACGTCCGTTAATTTCCCATCTGAATCCTACCCTTCACTGACCATGTCTTTACCGCCGCGCTGCCGTGTTCTCATATTTGACCTGGGCGACGTCCTACTTACCTGGTCTCCAGTTACAAAGACTTCGATTTCCCCAAAGACGCTCAAAGCTATTCTTTCATCGACAATTTGGCAACATTACGAACGCGGGAGACTCTCAGAGGACGAGTGCTATCGTCTCTCTGGAGATAAGTTCTCTCTTGACCCCGAGGAAGTTCGACGGGCTATCCTCGGTGCCCGTGATAGCCTTCGACCCGATGACACCTTCATTCGCTTCATCCGCGATCTTCAATCCGAGGCTCAAGGCACGCTACGCATCTTCGCGATGTCGAATATTTCTGCACCCGATTACGCGGTCGCCCGCGCGAAGCCTGCAGAATGGGGTATCTTCGAGCGCATTTTTACTTCCGCGGCGGTAGGCATGCGCAAGCCAGACCTCTGCTTCTTCAAATTCGTACTGGACGAAATCAAAGCCGAGCCGTCTTCAGTGGTGTTCGTCGACGACCAACTTGATAATGTCATGGCGGCTCGCTCACTTGGGATGAACGGGATCGTTTTCGATGATGTTCAACGTGCACGACAATCCCTCAGATTTTTCACTGGCGATCCCGTGAGCCGCGGCCGCTCGTTTCTAGAAGCAAGAGCGGGCCGGTTGGAATCGGAGACAAACTGCGGCCAAATTGTTGCTGAGAATTTTGCACAATTGCTCATTTTGGAAGCTACCGACAAAAAGTGTGGCTATAGCGTTTTTTGAGTGGGCTTCTCAAGTGATCTAACTCTGTCATCCCAGAGAGCTCGTGAATTACGTCCATCATCCTCGTACCTGGAACTTTTTCAGAGGTATTTTAAGCCACCCCTCACGGCGTCTGATCAAAGTTTTTATCAAAGTTTTAACATTTCCTTTTTGGCAGAGGGACCGATGCTCACCACGGATGTATTTCCGCCTGATCTGGATACCACTTCTGTCGGTCTCATGGTTACCCAGCCCGATGATCGTGTCTTTGACTCAGTAATGGACGAAATGCTCCAACACACGACCTCTGATCGTATTACGATGGTAAGTTGACGATAGTAACAATCGGCCAATCAACTGCCACTGAGCTCGCTTACGGCAGACTTACTTTGACGCTGAGCGTCCACGTACGGATCCCATTGTCTCTCTCAATGTCCTACGCCTCTTCTACTCACGCGGGCGAGGACACGAGCTAGCCCCCACCCTCGAATGGGTGCTCGGCGTGCTCGAGCACCGCGCTTACCTCGATGGCACGCGCTACTACGAGTCAGCCGAGTGTTTTTTCTTCTTCGCCGCGCAGCTCCTACGCGCCACCACGGACACAACTCTGCACGCGCGACTTGCCCCGCTCTTGCGCGCACGCATCCTCGAGCGCACAGGCGCCGCTCCCGACGACGCGCTCGCGCTCGCGATGCGCGTGCTCGCTGGAACCGCTGTCGGCCTGCGTCTCGAGCACGAGCTCACGCTTCTGCTGCCCCTCCAATGCGAGGATGGCAGCTGGGGCCCAGGCTGGATGTACAAGTATGGCTCGTCGGGAGTCAAGATTGGTAACCGCGGACTCACCACCGCCCTCGCGCTCAACGCTATCTCGGCGCTGCAGCAGCAGCAACAGCCGTCACCGCCACTCTCTCGGTCCAAGTCCTGCTGGCTGGCGCCCACTGCACCTGAATCCAAGCCGCGGCCGCCGCGGCCAGCGGTCGGCAGACCGGTGGGATTGCAGCGGATCCTGGCGATGCGAGAGTCGCCCTTGGGTCTTCCCTCATCGCCACCGCCTCCGCCACTGTCCCCCGAAAGGGCGAAGCAGGAGAGGAGGTTTTCGGCGTGCGCGAATGCGAAGGACGTTTGTGCGTACCTCTTCGCCGTGGCCTTCGCAGGCGCGTGCAGGACGTGGGCATCGGCGTTCGTCGCCACAAGCGTGGTAGCAGCGTTGGCATTGGCAAGACAGAGCCGCCGGATCCCAGCTGCACAGGCGGGTTAATGATGTGACACACTCTCCTTCTCTCTCTTCATCTCAGCGTATTAACACCGAATTCTCTCGTTATGTTCTCTCTAATTCTATCCGTGTTTGGCATCCCGGGGTTACTGCTAGGACTTTGCTACCGTTGCTGTTGTTTATTTACTGCCGTGCTTGTAATTTTGAACCGAGCGCTGTAGTGTACCAAGTTTAGTTATTCTTTCCCTTCTACTAAATACTGTCTCAACCATCAGTACAGTACGTACTGTGGACCTACATACAACCTACATATTGACCCTGCACATGTAGTTATATGAATGATGACCACGTGGGGTGTACCTATGGTTACAGACCACCTCATTTCTTGTCATGCGATGCTTCTGCCGCAAGACCTTGCCACGTTATTTCCGAAGGTAACGTTTGTACACCTCATTGTGCGTCTCTTCTACGTAGGGGTATCCCAGCTCGCTCAAAAACACGGCGAACTGTGCGGAGTCTTCTTCAGGTGCCTGGATCCCTGCCAGAACCCTGCCACGATCTAAGTTAAACCCCGATAGGCGTTATCAGTATCCAGATCGTGGGGAAAACAAAAGGGCTTTCGCGTACCGCCTCCTTGATTCCGATAATGGAATAGGGAGATGTTCCATCCCATATTACGTAGCGAGGAAAGGAACTTGCGGAGCGCGCCATGGCGTTCAGGGAACTCTATGGGGCGTGGGCGTAATGGTTTTTGTTTTTTTTTAGTAAAAAAAATTATTTTGGGGTGTCAGTTTGTTCATGATTTGCCGGCGGTGGCGGGGACGGGACACGAGGAAGGGGTGGCAGGGGGGCAATAGGCGCACCGAATCTGAAGATACGCTCGTTTGGCACATCTGATGCCCCACCAATCATGTGGCGCGCGTGACTCTTGGCCATCTCATCGTCGCTGATATCGTACCCGTCCATTCCACCGCGCTGGAGCTCGGCAAGCACGGTCTCAACTTCTTCCGCGCGAGAGGTCGTCTCGAGCTTGAACGACAGGAAGACGTGTGCGCGGTTAGGGGAGTTGTACCTATAAGTGAATTCCGTGACCGCGCGCGGGTGTATGACGGTATGTAGCGCAAAAAAACTAAGAAAAAATAGTGGGTTGTCAAGTAAGGCGAGGGAAAAAAAAAGATGCAACGTGGCGCACCTCCCAGGTCGCTCTGGTATGTCAACGCTTAGCAAAGCCTCGCGTCCCTCACCCAACGCCGCGCGTTCAGCGACAAACCGGAGGCGATCGAAGTTCATATTTGCTCCGCTGACTACGACAACGAACCTTTTCCCGGCTCCGATAAGTTGATTATCCAGGATGTACCGTTTCAATCCAGCCAGGGCGAGCGCACCCGCCGGTTCAGTAACAGAACGGGTCTCTGCATCCAATTTTACGATGATAAACATGGCGAGAGTGAGAGAGCAACGAAGCGTACCTTCAAAAATGTCTTTTATCGCAGCGCAAAGCTCATCATTGTCAACTTTAACAACTCCATTGAGCAACTTCTGGCAGATGCGGAATGGCTCTTCCCCCACGATGCGCACCGCAGTCCCGTCACTGAACGGGCCCACTTCAGAAAGCAGGACACGCTCGCCCTTTTCTAAACTGCGCGCCATCGCATCGCCGTCAAAGGTCTCCGCGCCAAAGACGCTCGTGCGCGGACTGCCGATGCGCTTCACGTACTCACATATCCCAGCGACGAGGCCGCCTCCGCCGACCGCGCCAAAAATGGCGTCGAGGTTCTCGGCGTCCGGGACCTGCTTGAGGATTTCCATCCCGACGGTGCCCTGACCGGCAATGACGAGCGGATCATCGTAAGGGGGCACGAAGACGAGGCCGTGCGTGGTGGCGAGACGAGCGCATTCTGCCTTGGCCTCGTCAAAGTCTGCGCCGTTGAGAACGACCTTTGCGCCGAGGCGCGCGACGTTGCGCACTTTGATGGAGGGCGTGCCTTTGGGCATCACGATCGTGCATGGTATCCCGAGTCGCGCACCCGAGAGGGCGACGCCCTGGGCGTGATTGCCTAGTAGAGGGGGATATGGCGAGTGTCAGAGTGACACGTAGGCAAGCGGGTCGCACGGCTAACCGGCGCTGCAGGTGACGACGCCCTTCCATCGCTCCTCCTCGGAGAGGCTAGCCATGAAATTGTACGCGCCACGAATTTTGAAGCTGAAGACCTCATGGAGATCTTCACGCTTGAGATAGATCTGATTTCCAAATTTTGCACTGAGATTCTGAGCATGTACGAGGGGTGTCTCTTTGAGTATTTCGTAGACCCTTGAAGTCAATATGAGGCGAAGATAATCTGGAGTTTTTGTAGGTAGAAGAAGGTGTGGCGAAAGACGCGGCCATGAGACAGGATCCGGCGCAGGCGAGGAACACTTGAGAGTCATCACTTCACCCGATCGGGCCGATAAAATAGAAAAGAAAAAGGCAAGATAAAATTAAAATTAAATATTATTCTATGTCACGTGATTTGACATCATCAAGAAGTTGGGAAATGGAAAACTGAACATTGACTATGTCGGAAACGGGAGGAGGAGGAGGTTCAACGAGAGTATTGTAGAGATCTCGCTGGCGAGTGGTACTCAGGGTTGTTGATGTTGACGACGATGGTGATCACTTCCAGTCTGACTCTGAGAGATAAGGAAAAGAAGACCATATGACAAAAACGTGTCTGTGTTGTGTGTGCGTGTACGCCCTTCTGCTTTATATTTGTATGATAGTCTGATAGGAGACGAGCAGCGATAGTGACGTGTTACAGAGAGGAGGAGAGAGATATCGAGAGGGACGAGGAGGACGAGTGAGGTGAAATGCGCGACCATTCGGCGATTGAACTGCGCCAGCCCTAAAGCGGAGAAGAGTTCCCCCGTTTGCCATTTCCCAGTCTCAGACTCTCAGTCCCGCACTCGCCTTCTCTCTTCCAGCTCCCCGTCCCATTCCTCCCTTCATGGCCCAAGTTGCGATGATGGGTCCCCCCCTTTCTCCAAGGGAAACGCGCCGCTCAGGAAGACGCAGTGCCCCTTCTGGCTCAACCAGCACCTCCAAGTCACCAGACTCCCCCAACTCAGAGTCTGCCCCCCGCCTCCTGGCTCCCAACCGCTCCTCTTCCTCCACCTCTTCCAGAAAACGCACAAAACAAGAAGACCTCGACGATCCTCCAGACGACTCGCACAAGAACACCCCCAACGGCGCTACCAACGGCGTCACCCCTCTCACCAACGGCAACGGGCGCACAAAACGGAAGGGTAAAGAAAAGGAAAAGCCCGTTCTTGGTCTCGCTATAGATTCCATCATAGCCGAAGGAGAACAGACCAACATAGTACTCGACCTCAACGGGGAACCCGACGCTGAGGAAGAGGAACAAGGCGTCACGCGTTGTGTGTGTGGCAACGCAGGTATGCTGTTTCTTCTCTTCACGGCTCGTGATAGTACTCTCTCCCTCCCAACGATCTCGTGGCGTCTTTTTTTTTGAGTTTGGGACGCGATTCCTCTTGGATCGCCAGTGTCTCGCTCTGGGGCGTCGTGATATTTCGCCAGTGTCGGCGCTTAATCCCATTTTGACCCATACTGAGGGAACCCCCGACTCCCCGATCGTCTTTCGGCATCCATACCACCGCTGCTTCGTTCTCCGAATGTACAATCTGATGTCATCCCCTTGACTTGCAGGTGACGATGAAGAAAGTGCAGGCGAATTCTTTGTCCAGTGCGAAACGTGCAATGTCTGGCAGCACGGCCAGTGCATGGGCATCCGAAGTGAAGATGCTGTCAAAGAAGATCACTACTATTGCGAACAATGTCGACCCGACCTGCACGTAGAACTTCTCAAGTATGCTGGAGCTCACTTCCTTCTTTACGCCCACCAACCGTCTCACCACCCCACACAGGAGACTCGCCAAACGGCCCCGGGACCGTCACACGTCCTCCAACTCCCATCCCGTCGCAGCCTCTACAAACCGGAACTCTCGTTCGCATTCCCCGACTCACCAGAAACCCCAGAAACGCCGAAACACTATGAATAGTCGCGATGCGGCGTACGACGAGATGATGGCCCTCATCGTGGAACACAGTGCGGCAGAGGCGGCAGGGGTCACATCAGCACAATCGCCGCCAAGTCCTCTCAACGGAAGCGTCAACGGGCAGGCAGATGGCGACGAGCAAATCCCCAGCCCCGCGACCGCCAAGAAAAAACGGAAACGTGCCTCGGAAGACGCGTTAGTCTGCCTTTCTCTCGTTTTTATATTTATGTCTCACCGGATCCTGACCGTAGTGCGTCAATCAAACGCACGCGATCCGCGTCGACGACCTCTGATCGCCCCACCATGCCCAAGCCCCCTCATGAGGAGACCCCAGCACAGACGCCCAAGTCCATCTCAATGCCCGCACCGCCAGTTCCACCCCCGAAGAGTAGCTCGTCACGTAACCGACGCGGTGGGGGCGGTCGCAGCAGGCCCTCCGCCCAGGTGCAGGACACAGCATCTGTAGATGGGGATGAGGGTGAGAAACCTTATCAGCTATCTCAATTCTTTGTTCATTGACCCCGTGTCCTGTACACGTACATATATAGTTGGCGTCGCAGTTCCCGGGCCGAGTAGCCGACGGTCAGGTGGTCGGTCAAGAGCAAGTGGCTCGCGGCGCAACCAAAACACGGGAGACCAAGCGCCGAGGCGTGCGAATGGAGCTGTTACGTCCGCTTCTGCCCCACCGGCTTCTTTCACCCGAACATATTCATCAACACAGCAACCGCAACAGCCACTGCTGACATCGTGGGGACTGCCGGACTATCTGTTACATTTGGAAACTACACTACCAAGCAAGACACCACAGCCACTACAGTTACGTGGATCGGGCGAGGAGCGTGGTGTGCGAGTTCGGTGGCCGGGGAAGCGCATGAGTGTAGGTGACATGAACAAGCGGGTGCGGGCGCTAGTCGAATGGGTTGGACGGGAGCAGGCGAGCGCATCGGAACGATACCGCCGACGCGAGGCGTTACAGGCGGCTTTGGGAGACCCCGCCACTCTCGGGGTTCTGTCTGTTGGTGACGGTACGGAGATGACTGTGGATGGCGCGCCACCGCCGCAGCCTCCACCTCCGCCGGCGCCACCGACGGAGGAGAAAATCGCTGATGCGGGAAGTGGTAACGGAGACAAGTCGACGATGAAGATGATGGAGGAGCTCATGGAGGAGCTCATTGTGTTTCAGGAGCGCTTTGGGCCGGGTGCGAAGAGCAAGGATCGGCGGACTGCAGTGTTGTCCTGACACGCGCTATATCACTCTCTGGGCTCCGTGTGGTATAATTACTGTTGTACTCTCTCTCTCTTTTTTGTTTTTACTCTTATTACTACATTATATCTTTTTGCTTTATTAATCCTTCTGTTGCCTGCCTCTGCATCTGTGTTCAGTTCGAGGACCCCGAATCTGCCAGTGTCAGCGGGTCTGCAGTACTCGGGGTCCTTTTCCCAGTACTGAACTCCATTCGCGGTTCGCGCAACCGTTCGCGCAGCATAACTTGCACAACGCCGTGGGGCTACGGTACGGTGTCTTCGCCTCGTCACTAAATATCCACCATGTCTACCTCCGGTTACTCCCGACAACCGTCACTAGGTTTCTCGGATTTCGGATCTGGTGACGAGAAACACGTCGACACTAATGGCGGCGACTACTCAACTCGGATGAGTGAACTCTTCGATGACGACGACGACACTCCTACGGTCTCCGTTCCTCGCTTCGACGTCGACGATGATGGCGACGAGGACGAGGAAGCATTTGTATATGACGGCGCCGATGCGCAGGTCACGCGCACCACCTACCGCGAACAGTTGCGCGAAGTCTTAGATGACGACGACGACGACACGACTGAGGAGCACGAGGTTGAGCGCTCGCTGTTGCGTGATCCTGACCACCCACCAATAACAGTCGAGGACGAAGCCCTAGTAAGTCAACTTACTCTCCAACACGTTTGTTCGATGCTCATCTCGCGTGGCGCACACACCTCTCTCTTGCACATTGCCATTCCACGCACTTGTCATTAGCCCACGGCCATCTTTACACCTTCGCCTTCCTCTGCATCAGCATCTCTTTCCTCCCCACCAATCATGTCCTCCTCCTTACCGAACGGGGCGCCATCCTCTTTACCTCTGAGACCCTTCCTCCACCCAACGATCTCACGTCTGCGCTCGTACATACCCAACGCTTCGCCCACCTCCTCCGCGACGAGTGCGCCCTCCGCGTTTCGCGGCATCTCACCTGTCCCGTCCAGCTTTTCCAACCTCTCGCCCGGCTCGTCCTCTGCGCACCTCCCGGGCGCCGAGAAGCGTGATTTCCCACCATCGAACGGACACGTCCCTGATGCTCGGGAGGTGTTCCGGTGGACGCAACTACGTGCGCTCGGGACACAGGTCTTTGCGCGGCCTTCAAACAAGGCACAAGCAGTTCTTGGCGCGGCAGCCGTCGGCACGCCTACGGTATTGGCGGCCAATGGGCTCATCTGTGTCGGCATGGACAACGGGCGGGTACTTGTGTTTGACTTCAAGCAGACACTCAAGTGCGTCTGCGGAGATCCCGCAACAGGTGAGCATGATCCTTGAACAATACACCACACGAGCTGTTAGCTCATCGTGGACCGCAGAAAAGACGGTTGGCGCGGTGACCGCCCTCGCACTCTCCCACGATCACACTTTCGTTGCAGCGGGACACGCAACCGGACATATCCAGCTCTTCGACCTCAAGAAGCCACAGGTGCCAGCGCGCTTTGTCCCTCCAACAACACTCGCAGCCGTCGGATCAGGTCGGAAAGAAGGGCACTTGGAGGGTTCGCGCATCGTTAACATCGGCTTCGTCGCCGGGCGGCACACCGCCATTGTCACCGCCGACCAGACGGGACTGGCCTTCTACCATAGTCTCGGCAAGGCCCTCTTCTTTGAGGCGTCGGATGTGTTGCGGATACTGGGGAAGTACCCGAACGAGGAGCCCGTCGTCCTGGGACAACCGCCCTTCCATCGACGACGCGCGCGACGCACCAATACGATCCTGGCCATGGCGCCGCTGCCTCTAGGCACTGTGCCGCACCCAACGGACACTTACAACGTGACTGCACTTCTTACGGCCGCCAAGGTGGTGATCGTAGGGCTCAAACCATCCCCCAAGACGTGGTACCGCAAGCACCGCGACGAGGACGACGACCAAATGGGCAAAGCGAAGTTCCGCGCCGCGTTGGCGTGGTTCCCGAGCGTAGTTCCTGGCGCTTCAGTGGGCCGCACAAAATCGGAGCCAGCGAAGAAGGACAACGCCAAGGGCACACCACCACCCACGACACCCATGCTGGTATACTCGTGGGGCTCGAAGCTCCGACTTTTGCTGGTCTCGGAGCTCAAAACGGTTGAGAAGTTCACGAGTGAACGCACGGGCAAGGTGACGACGGTCGAGGTCGGTCGGCTCGTGTTTGAGGAAAGGGCACAGTGGGTGGCGCGGGACAACGTACATGCCATACAGTGGTTAAACGCTAAAGTGGGTTCGTTCTAGCTTCTCCGCTGCTCGAATTTGCGCTGAGCAGGATATTCGCATGCGCGTCTGTAGCAAATCCTTGCCGTCACTGCGTCTGCGCTCGAAGTGTACGACGTTCACACGCGAACGCTCATCGAGCATGCGCCTTTCGATCCATCCTTACTTGTCTCCCCGACGATTTCCCATACCGTTAACGGCGCGTTCTCTTACTCGGACGCGACGGGCGATGTCGCTCACAGCGTGCGCACATACAAGGGCAAAATCTTCCTTCTTGTAAGTGCCCGCTCCTCTCGGCCGTACTCGGCGCTTTTGATGCAACTATTTTTCTTGCAGGGCCGACACGAGATGCAAGTGGGCACGCTGCTTACATGGGCGGACCGCATTCTCTCGTTCGTGGAAAGTGGGAACTTTCTGAGCGCGATCGACCTCACGCGCTCGTACTACCTTGGAACTGCCCCCGGAAACAAGAACGGCCTGCCCGACGACCCACTGGAGCTGAAGAAAGCCGTCGGTGAGAAGATGCGCGAGTTGATGGTCGCGTCGACGCGATACGCGTTCTCGGAAGACCGCATGACGGATGCCACGCACCACAGTCCAGACGGGCGCGGCGTCGACCGCACGTCTCTGTTCGAAAACTTGGTCGCGACCTGTGCACGTGCCTGCATCGCGCTTGGCGACCTCGAATTCCTCTTCGAAGACCTTTTCCAGGCGTACGACGACGCCGGCATCGCGCCCATCTACCTCGAGCAGTTCGAAACGTTCGTGCTCGAGCACGACGTGCGCACCGTAGACCCGCGTATCGCACAACGGCTGATCGCGTTGCATGCGGCCAACGGGCGGCCCGATCGCGCTGAGCGCGTCATTTGGCACATCGATCCCGTTTGTCTTGACATCGACCAGGCAGTGCAGCTCTGCCAGGCGCACCACCTGTACGACGCGCTCATGTATATATACACGCGCGCGATGCGGGACTACGTCGCGCCCGTCGTGGAGATGCTCGGTCTCATCCGCAAGGTGACGCAGTTGCGCCGGTCCCCGGTGCCAGATGAGGCGGCGCTAGAGCCACTGATCGTCAACGCGTACAAGGTGTACCCGTATCTGGCGGACGTGCTGTCCGGACTCACGTACCCGAGCGAAGAACCGCTGGACGAGGACGAGGCGACGGAGGCGAAGCGGGACCTGTATGCCTTCTTGTTCCACGGACGCTCGAGCACGTGGCCCCGCGGAGACAGCGGCAGGCTCATCCTGACGGCGGAGGAGGACGGCGGAGTCGAGCCGACGTACCCATATTGTCGGTTACTGCTGTGCTTTGATGCTGAGGCATTCCTGCACGCGCTCGACCTTGCTTTCGAGGACACGTACCTGAACGACGAGGCGCACGGCGGCGCGAGTCGGCTCGTCATCGTGAAGATACTACTCGAGATCCTCGCCTCTCCGTCGTCTAATCTTCCACCTGCAGTGCGGACATTCGTACACATCTTCGTCGCACGCAACGTGCCCAAGTACCCCCAGTTCATCCAGATGTCCCCGAGCGTACTACACAGCATCCTTGTCGGGCTCACGACGGACGCGGATCGGAGCACGCGCGAGGACCGTCAGCTCGCAGCCGAGTACCTCCTGTCGACATACACCCCGCATGAAAGCGAGCAGCTACTGCAGCTGTTCGAGGACGCTGGGTTCTATCGGATCCTGCGCACGTGGCACAGGCAAGAGGGTCGTTGGGCGCCTCTGCTGCTCGCGCATATCCACGATCCAGACGTCCATCCAGCCGACCTGTTCGCCAGCATCCACGAAATTTTCGCCACCGCAGCGCAGTCACATGCGGGCACCGTGCCGGAGGACCTCAGAGCGACGGTTGCGGGGGCACTCCCCGACCTCTTACACTTGGGCATAATCGATACTGCACGCTTTTTGGATCGCCATGTGCCCGCAGCTCCACGAGGACGCGATAGACCTGATGAAATCCAACACAAATCACGAACGCTTTCGCTTACCTGCGCTGTCTGCTCGGCCCGCCCTCTCTGGACGACGAGCATACCCGTCCGGGGACCCTCCACGGGCGTCCCACCGCGGGCTCCGCGGGAGGTACATCGAGCTGCTGTGCAAAATCGAGCCTAACGAGCGCCATTTTCCTCCTGCAATATCTAACCCGCCGAGTTTCTGGAGTGGGACGAAGCCCTGCAGAACTGTGAGGAGCAAGAGGTGTTCGACGCGGGTCGTCTGGGCACTCAATTGGAGGGGCAACCCCAAAGCCGCGCTCCAGAAGGCCGAGACGTTTGGCACGCGCTTATCGGCGAATGTCGGCTGGCTCGTAGCGCAGGGCGCGACGTCGTCGTCGAGACAAGAACTGCAACAACACGTGGAGAGCCTCGAGGCGATCGGACGGACCGCCGTGGCCATCTGCGTGCAGCGCTCGAGCCAGCGCGGAGAGGGAGATGTGGGACTGGAGGATGCGTCGGTCGAAGATCTGTGGTTCCAGCTGCTACGCACGCAGATCGCAGCGTGCAGGCCGTATCAGCTTGCTGCCCCGCAGACGCGTTCGCAGAGCGCGAAGAGTCCCAAGCGCACTACGCACTAACTGCGCTGCGCTCGCTCGTACAAACGACGTTCTCTGCGCTCGTCTCGGCAAGTGCTGGGCGCGGCGTGTCGTTCCCGCGTTTGTTCAAGCGGCTCGTCGAAACGACGACGACAATGAAGACGACAGGCAGGGCGGGGACACCGTATACGGAGTTCCGGACGATCCTTACGGGCATGATGGAGGCGTACCGCGCAGAGGGCGATATGCTCGCGATCACGAAACATTTGCTCGACCGCGATGTGTTTGAGACGGTCGAGATGGCCGCGCGGGCACGTGCGCGCGGATGGGCGCCGAGGGTAGGGACGTGTGCGGGGTGTCGGCGGCCGCTGGCACCTGCTCCTGCTCCTGCGAAGCAGCAGCTTGGGGCGGCGGACGAGGAGGAGGATTCGGGAAGAGGATCACGATTATGCGGACCGGGATCGCGTACCATAGCCCTTGTTTACCGCCTCAGTTATCTAGCAATGTACATTAACACGCATTTTTCTTTTTCTTTTTCTTTTTCTTTTTTCTTTTTTCTTTTTCTTTTTCTTTTTTCTTTTTCTTTTTCTTTTCTTTTTTTCTTTTCCTTTGTTTTTTTTTTTTTT
>WTXK01000260.1:0-64698 GCA_025769895.1 Lactarius psammicola
AATTTATGGTCAGCGACATCAATCAAGCATGGTTCTATTGATGGTGCCCCATGGAAGAACGCGAAAGAAATGTACGCAACAATCGACACCATCCAAACTGGCTCACTCCCTTTCAAGGCCTATAGCTTCAGTTACACTGGACCAAAACCTTCGACACCCCCACGCTGGATGGAGCAGACGTATGAGTTGAACGCTCGCAATATCTTGTCCATCATTTGAGAACAGCTTGCGACACCAGACTTCAAAATCAATTATGCTCCATATAAGGAGTTCAAACGGCAAAGGTGAATGGTGTATGGTCAAACTCATGTCGGGCCATTGGGCATTCAGGCAGGCAGTTTGCTCATTTCTTGTCTTTTTTGGGCCACTCTCTTACTCAGTTGTTTAGGACGAGCTCTCACAAGACCAGAACAACTACGGAGCAATGTGTTGTCCCCATCGTTTGCTGGAAGCGACAAGACAACTGTTTCGGTTGCAACGGGTCATCAAGAATACCACCCCATCTATATTTCACTTGGAAACCTCACAAATACAGCACGACGAGCGCATGGAAATAGCGTGCTTCCAGTCGCCTTCCTACCTATTCCAAAGAGTAAGTGGCAATTGGTCATCCTTCTTGACCTCTTACCACCACCATCTCCCTAGAGCTCTGGTCTGTTGGCTGAGGTTTCACTGGGGGGCTCCTGGGGTCATCGTTGCAGACGATGGGGGCCCCCTTCCCCTCATTCATAACCTATGGGACCTCGTCGTTGCCGTCGTCATCCACCCTTCCTCTCTGGGACATCGTCCTTTGATGCTCCCACCATATGGACTTTCTCACCGGCGTCCTCCTACCCTCTCGGAGTTGCCGTCCTCTGGCTTCTCCATCATCCTCACCTCTTCTCACCCATGGCTGCCACACTGGGGCCACAACCTCCTCTCCTGACACAGGCCTTCACCCCTGTGGTCACCATTCTCTTACCCTGGGGCTTCTTGCCCCCATTTCACCCTCTCTGACACGGGCCTTCATCCCTGTGGTCATCATATTACCCGTTGACTGGGACTTCTTAACCGTCGTCCCTTCCTCACCATCTGGCCTGGGTCTTCATCCCTGGGTCCCTTATCCTTATCACGCAATCGGGGGTTTTTTACTGGGCTTGCCAAGCGTCGACGCCCCTCACTGTCGCTCTGCGACCCCTTCTTGGCTGGACAAGACCGTCTCGGTGGCTAGGGTTTCTCTGGCTCTGGGGGCTAAGGGTTGGTTGAACGGACTCGTGCAGCATGCAGACCGGGAGTTGAAACCCTTCCATGGGGGAAAACAGGGTGGGGGCCCTGATGACTACCCCAAAACCCCAAAAGACTGCTGGCCTGTCTATTCCCTTCTCTGACACTCTCTGGGCTGGGGTTTCTCCGACCCCAATGGATCGATGGATGCGTACTCCCACGGCTGTCAAAGACGCAGCTGAAGGTGGATGCGTGCAAGGCTATGTTCCAGTTTTTCCCCCCCTTTTTACCGTCCATAGGTGGCCTTCCTCCCACCCTCCCTCCTTCTTTTCGGACACATGCCTTGTTACTTACGTTTCAGGACATTTTACCTTATTTTCCACAGGAGTTGCCGGTCCTTAATTGGACCGACTCCCACAACCCTTTACTCCCACATCTATTTATGCCATCTGTTTACAGTTGTGTGGCTACCTAACGACTGTCTTTTCCCATTGTCCTGTGACAGGGCGTTCCTTTCCTTACCTAAAAGGGCCAGTAGCGGGTGCCTCTCCGTGCCCATGAAAACCCCATTTTTTCGACGAACCCTTTAGACTTGTGTTTCCTGGTCTACCCACCCTTACAGAGTAGTTAGGCACACACTGTCGCGTGTTTTTGTACTTAGATGTACTGCCCCACGTTAATTAAGATTTAAAAAAAAAAAAAAAAAAAAAAAAGTGGCAATTGGTACTATCCATATAAGTCTCATGCCATGTGACTAGCCTCAAAGTCCCAGCGAAAGCACGCAGAATTCCAACACTTTTGCCACCAGCTATACCACAATTGCCTTGAGGTCATCTTTGAACCACTGAGACGCTACATGACAACACCAACAGTTGTGAAGTGCCCAGATGGACAGTTTCGCCATGCAATATTCGGGTTGGGGCCTTACATTGCAGATTACCCAGAACAAGTTTGGCTTGCAGGGATCGTCTCAAATTGGTGTGCAAAGTTCATTCTTGACCAACTCAAATGGCAAGGTATAACTCTAATCAAACACCTCTTCAAAGGTGTGACGTGACACCTGACAACCTGGACAGCGGTACAGGACACCAGCGGACGCACGAAAAGACCAATTACCTCATCAAATGCTTCGATTCTAGGGCTCTTTGGGATGCTTTTGGTGTCTATGAGGACGTCATGGTATGTGATGTGTGACATGCAAGGACAGTTTCTAGACCTGATATTCTGCTCCAGCCGTTCACCCACAGCTTTCCCTGCACCGACATCCATGAGTTACTGACGCCTGACCTTCTCCACCAACTCATCAAAGGCATCTTCAAGGACCACCTCGTTACTTGGGTTGGGGAGTATCTCCATCAAATCCACGGCGAGAGCTGCTCTCTGGAGATAATAGCTGATATCAACCAACGGTAAGTTTGCCCCCTATGCGAATACTTAGTTTACTACTGATTTTTGCCTAGGATCTCCATTGTCCTGTCCTTTCCAGGTCTTCAGTGATTTCCTGAAGGGCGTGACTTCAACCAATGGATGGGAGATGATTCTAAAGCACTTATAAAGGTGACTGCTTCCTTTTTTATTCGAAAAACAAATTCAGAACGTCGTACCTAGGTCTATCTAGGAGCCATCGCTGGATATCTCCCACCCATGATGGTCTGTTGTATTTCGACATTTATAGATGCCTGTTATGTCGCACACCGAAACACAATATCCACCTCAGCACTTGAGTGGTTTTGAGAACGTGTTGCGCAGTTCCATGAACAGCGCCACATCTTCATCAGGAGTGGTGTCCGCATGTCAATTTCTTTACCCCGCCAGCATGCTCTCTCACATTATGCCCTTTTAATTCAACTGTTTGGCTCTCCAAACGGCCTCTGTTCTTCTATTACAGAATCAAAGCACATCAAAGCTGTCAAGGAGCCCTGATGGCGGTCAAGCTGGTATAATGTGCTTCCCCAGATTCTGCGGACATTGGTTCAGTTAGAGAAGATGGCAGCACACCACCACCTTCTTGCCTCAAAAGGGTTGATGAAGGGAACAACGGCGTCATACATGGCAGGTGTCACATACAAACAGGGCCCCCAGGAAAATCTGATGCCACTTGGGTCAGGAGACACATTTCTTAAGTCAGACAAGGATGGAACACCTGTGGAAGGCACCAATGAAGAGGAGACACTATCCGTTGTGGTATTGTCAGCAACAACAGGTGTGAGTGTCGACAATTATGTCTCCGTTCAATGTTCTCATGTAATTATTAACAGAAAGCGGTTATCCACATAGCCTGGAAGATCTCGCCAAGTATATCAGACAACCCGATCTCCCCTTTGCTCTTTGACAATTCTTGTTCTTTGTTGACAACCCCGAAAGTAACGACGCTCCCAATTCTCTCTCCGAACTGCCGCAGTTTCATAGCCGTGTACGCGTTCACCACTCGGCAGTTGCGACATTCTTTGCACCGAGTGATCTTTGCGGTACTGGAGGGATGCTTCAAGAACGGATTCGCTCAATGCCATCTTGGTATGACCATCCCTGCCATGATACCGTATATGTTGTCTTGGATGATACCCTTCCCAGTATGGAAGGCATGGTCATCACGCATGTATACTTATTCTTCTCATTTCAGTACAAGAGAGTTAACTATGCTTGTGCATTTGTCAACTGGCTTGTCTGTGATGATGACAAACCCAACTCAGACACTGGTATGTGGACAGTTTCTCTGGAGGAGCATCACAGGAAGCCAGTGTCCCAGGTCATTGATGTGAGAACTATTGCACGCACCGCCCACCTCCTTCCAATCTTTGGTTCAGACCCAGTGCCACCTGATATTCAGTACTACGATTCTTTGGATAGATTCAAGTCGTTTTTTGTCAACGCGTTTGTTGACCATCATGCTCATGCGTTTTTAACGGACCGTCACTAGATTACTATATTTTTATTTTTATTTTATGCAATTCTATGTATCACCCAAAAGCGGTTTTTGTGTTTCAGTGGTTTTGGATGGTTTTAGGGGTTTTCGCTAACCGTTTTTGGGAGGGTTTTCACAAAAAAGAGGATAAGTTTTTGGTTTTGAGTGGTTTTGGCGGTTTTAGCTGGTTTTAGCCAGTTTTAGCTGGTTTTTCAGGCCAAAAAACCATCAAAGACTAAATTAGGCATATGCTGATGGATTATCCATCATCTTTCTAAGTGTTTCAAGTTTGTCTGAACTCACTAAGAGTGAGTTATCACAGACTCTACTGCTTTGCTAAAAGAGAACAAGCTCACATCCAATCATGTAACTCAAGTGCCCATACATCATTTCTGAATGTACTGCACCTCCCCAATAGTAACACAAGTGGCAGCACTGCCCAATTGTTTGTTGTCATAATGGCCCTTGTTAGAGACTGTTCTGGCAAGGCAAATAATTGCTGTATAAGTCATGGGAGCCTCACTATACAGCTTGTCAACCCATTCTTTCCAGTCCTAGGGTCTGTCCATCCCCATAGTTATTACAAAGGCCCCCTAGTTGGGTACCTCCCAGGGTGTGAATGCAGTGACATTGGTCCAAGAAGACATTGGGTCAACTTGTGCACTGAGAACCTCTAAGGCAGTAGGGTGCTATGGCTGACCTTTAGACCAGCCTGACCATCGTGCACTGACTAACACCAGTCTGTTATCTCTAATGTCTGAGCCATTCTGAACCACATCTGTCCAATCTTTCCCAAGATGGGCCAGAAGTTGTGATGTATAGGGAACATGGGTCAGTCTGTAGAAAGAAGTTTCAATTAGTTCTCCAGGAAGAACCTTGCTAAAAGGATGCAAAGAATCTCATAAAGGGGTTTATAAGGTGCAGTGCAAAACACCCCAGCAACAACACAAACCCCTTCATTTATCACCTTCTGAATTTGATTTGTAAGTGACTTCCACCTCAGTAAATTGGCCCAGAGTTGACATCCATATGACAGCATAGGCAAGCAGACTGCATTGAACACAAGTTGCCAGCTGGCTGTGAATATCCCCCAGATTAAGTTCCCAAGCATCTGTAAAGACTTTAAGGATGCACATGCTCAATTGCACATCATGGTCACATGCAGTCCCCAGTTGAATTTATGGTTAATAAAAAAGCCAAGGTACCAGACCATGGCAGAGGGATGTACAGTATAGTAAGTGTTGCAGACAATATCAGTGAGATATAATAATGTAGGTGGACTTGAAGTAACTCAAGCCTGTGTATGGAAATAAATTAGTTTAGTTTTAAAAGGCCCAATAAATAAATTAGAATTTTTAAGCCAAAGCTTAATTTATGCATACTGACACCAGATTCAATCATCAACTTCAGCCCAATTCTTGCCATGAGCAAAAATCAGACCATCATCAATGTACATTCCCAGCATAGTACCATTGGTTGGTGGAAGAACCTTCAATAGTGGTGACATATAAATTGCCAATAGAATAGAAGACAATGGAGACCCTTGTGGAGACCCTATCAGTTGATCCCATTCTTCACACAGTTAACTATTAAAAGCCAGATCAACCTTATGTTCTTCCAGAAATAAATCCACCCACACTGCAATTGATTTAGTGAAACTGAGGTTCAGCAACACATGGACAAGTTATCCCCTGTGAACATGATCAAAGAAGCCACTAATATTGAATAGTAAGGCACTGCATTTCCTGCCCAAGCAGAGCTGCGACTATGCATTATGACATAAGGTGAGACCTGCATCCAATGTGCATGAATATGCCTGAGTGTCAAATTGTGTAGTTGGTAATAAATTGAATTTGTCTACTTTATACAGAAAATATTTTGCCACAATTTTCTCCAAAAGCTTGCTAAGATATTCAATGAGCAAAATGGGTTGATAGGATTTAGCAGCAAGATAATTATCCTTTTGTTATGATCCAGACACTTCAGACCATTATCCAGTATGTTACTCTTTGTCTGTGCCATATATAACACATTCCTTTGTTCTGTTTTTGTCTCAGCTATCTTCCCTTTCTCCTTGTGGATGCCCCTTTGTGCCACACACAGTTTGGCTTGTTATTTCCTTGTGCTTTAGATAGGAAAACCTTGATAACAACATTTACATATGTCTATCTTTATGTGTTTGTCTTTGTAACTTGAGCACTATATATACTTGTACTTTATATGGTAGAAAGCCAGACTTGGCTTTGTTTGCAATCTAGCAACTTTGCCTTTAACCTTTGGTGTGAACCATCTCTCTCTCATCTTATGAACTATCTCCCTCAACTCTAATCAAGTCACCCCTTCCTTGAAGTCTTTGCAGTTGTACTATAACAACACCACACCTGTTTGGCTTGGTGCATCACCAAGATTAGATGTAGAGAAGTGTTTCACACTTTGAACTAGGTGTCCTTCACTAAGCCCACTGTGCACCTGGTGCACAGGACCTCCTATACACTACTAGAGTCATAGCATCATAGACAAATAGATGTCTTTGCTCATCTATTAGTGTGTGTCTTTAAGACACTCAGAACCTCTAAACCACTCATTGAACAATGCCTCTGCTAGGGCATATCACCTTTCCTGGTTTAGAAATGACAACCACCATAGCTTTCTTCAATGTATAAGGAGGATAACCCATGTGAAGACATGCATTGAACAGTGCAATGAGACACTCCTTTATACATTCCCATGAGTTTTTGATTATCTGCCAAGTGACTTCAGAATCACTGAGTGCTGATGTATTGAAACACTTAGGAAAGAGGTCTTTAATTTTCTCATCTTTGATTAGTCTCCATTCCTGTGCTAGCAACATGGGCATATTATAACACAAGGCCAAACTCCAGGTAGCTTGTATCCCTAGACTGGACACATGTGATATTCACATGTGACTCATCTGATAACAGTTCTAAAAATCCCAGTTCTGTACAATAAAGTGACAGTATGTGATTGGTCCCCCATTGTATGATATCTATGACTTGGATGGACCTACTACAATAACTATACAATACACAATTAGCTATGATACTTTCAAGAGGCACTTTAAAGCCCTTATGTATATGTATATAAGGTAATCAAGCTGCACCCTTAGTCAGCAGCTTGGTCTTCTTGAATCCACTCTAATCTCACTTATCTATCTTGTGTCTTTAAGTCTTATGCTCCTACTTCTAGAAGTCTGCATTGTCATCATCATCATTGAGTTAGTATTGTCCCTTGAATAGGGCTTGCTGTTATACTCAAAGTCAATCCACATGCCATTGGGCCATTATATCACCAAGTCTTACCACTAAGTTGTTAATTGGTAAGGTAGACGACATTAAGAACCAACATGGGTTATGTAATCCAAAAGTCATCCCCCAAAGGTCTCAAAAATCATCCTCCACAGGTGCAAGGAAGCAAAATCTAATCCCTGAGAATGAAAGAGGGGACCCATAGCATGAGTTCTCAGGAATTAATTTCCTGAAATTCATTTATTTGATGTAGATTTTTGCCTATCTTACATCTCATCTGTAAATGTGACAACTTCTTATTTTGAGTTAATCTACCCTCTTTGTTTAGTTTTGGGTTAGCAAAATGGTGTCGGTTTGAGGTCACATGATTGTATTACTAAGCACCATCATAATGTTTCGCTCTATGGCTGTGAGCTTAATTTCATTGAGCAGTACTGGGGTGTGGCAAAGCTCTGCTTTCGCTCTGCAAGCTGTGCAAGAAATTTGGAGGAGATGAAGTGACTTGTTGTAAAGTGCCTTGATGACATCGCTTTTCTTGAAATTTGAAGGTGAGTTCACACTTTTCTTTATCTTCACCAAGCTCATATATACTCTTAGATTTGCAAACCATTCTGCACGCTTCATCTCAGCATATGCAGAAGGCCTCACTGGCACACAAGCAGTCTAGGCCAACAAAAGGTACCATGGACATTGCACCCTGCCCCTGCAAATGGTTGCTGAGGTTAAGAGGAGTGTTTTAGCACATGTACCATAACCATAGAACCCATACAAATATATTTTGTTTTACAACTTCTACCCCAAAAGCATTGCAAAACATCTTTTATGGTACACAAGGGGGTGATTCTGTCGAAATGGCTTAATTACGTAATCAAACCCTAGGGTTAACAACTTACATAACCCGTGTCAGTTCCTAATGTCATCTACCTTAGTGTTGCCATTCTTATGCTTAAGTCAAGCCATATGTTAGTGGACATGTAACAGGGTGGGTTTAATTTCTGATTGACTTTAATTTCATCCAAATCTTTCATAAAGAAATGTCGAGCAAGCATGTCTGCTCTTTTCCTTTGGTCAAAGAAAAGTATACCCCAAGCAAGATAGAGTGCAGGGATACCTGTGAGTTGATGTCCATGCTTCCATTGGGCTACTTCCCATATATTATGCATAGTCATAATCTTTTTGTAGTAACTTTGCTTGGCTTTCTTGGTGATCAATTTAAGCTCTTATGTTGCTTGCCTCCAATCCAGTGTGTCCTCTGGTGTCATGAACCGTCAAGCTTAGGTTATGACTCAAGCAGTCAGACCGGTCCGGTCTGGTCCGGTATTACGTAATCAAGTTCCTAATTAGGAAATCCGGGTTCGGAGTTTGAATTCATACTCCCAGAGTCACATGATCTGTCACATGACCAGTCCCATCTAGAATGATCTACAACCTTTCACAGGCTTCTATAAGATTCTACCAGCTTTCACAGAGGAACTGCAGAAAAGGTCACCAGATCTAAGAGAGAGACTATTGCCATTGGCCAGTATTTATAAAGCTTCCACCAGTTTCCAGAGTATTCCATTATGTAAACACCATGTAGCCAGGTATATAAGCACGGCTAATACAACGGACAGCCCTCAGACTGTCCACTTGTGAAACCCTCACTTGTTAGGCCATCATTGTCTTGCATTGCTTATCACCATTGATTTGCTCTGCCTCATTGCTCCCTTACTCATGTTTAAAGTCCTCATCTCTACCCTCTATTTTGTCATCTTTTTCGTCCCTCATATCCAACGTCATCTTAAGTGTCCCAAATGTCACTGACTCACCAAGAGTGAGTCTCCACACCTGGTGGGAGAGTGTGAAGCTTATCCACTGCAACTTAACAGCCACTGGTTCACCATTAACTGTTGTGTGCTTTTAAAGGAAGTTTCTTTTTAAAGTTAACATCACAAGCATAAACAAGAACAGATTGAATGATCTCTGCAGCCTGTTTAATAAAAGCCTGCATGTCCCAAATAGTGTTGATATGAGGCAAATGGCATGTGATTTTATCCAGCCATACATTAGTCTTGTCTTCCCCTACAAGGGAGAAACTGTACACCATCCACACCACCTGTTTTAACCCTTGGAAGAAATCTTTCAAGAGCCATAGGGAGTGGATTCCAGCATGATCAGAGCCTAATGAGGCCTCTCAATCTGTAATAGGTGGGGTAAGGGATAAGGATGCAACTGCTGCACAGTTGTGCCAGACTAAATCCAGCATACTGGCATGTTCCTCCTCTGTTCCCCTCTATATAATTTCACTAGAAATAGTAGCAAGTTCCAAAGCCTGGGTGCCAGCCCATTCCTCAAATCATACTACTCTAAAAGATGGAGTCCATTCCCTTGATGACCATTGCAGGGAATGTAAGTTAAAGTTCTCAACCATCAAGGTTGGTATCTGTGGGTTAATGTTCATAGCAAGTAACAACTAAATAGCAGTAACTGTGATGACTTACTCTCAGTAAGTCAATGATGCTTGGGACACTTGGGAAGATGAAAATGGATATGAGGGACGATGAAGAGGACAAAGTAGAGAGAGCAGAGGAAGACTTTAAACACAAGCAAGGGAACAAGGAAGTGGAGCAAACCAATGGTGGAGAGCTGCACTGAAGACTGGAGGCTTGCAAGTGGGAGTTCACAAGTGGACAGTCTGAGGGACTGTTCATTGTATTGCTCTAGCTTATATACCTGGGTACATGGTCTATGCGTACTTTAGGGTAGGCCTAAAGCCGACCCACGGGTGCTGCACAATGGAATCTCCTAGAAGGTAACAGAAAGAATTTAAAGATAACCACCAATAGAAATAATCCCTTGAGTGGTGCCACTTCTGCGCAGCCAGTCACATGACTGCTGTGCAACTTCATTTACTGATCAACAATCTTCGTTAATCAATCAACGAAACCTTGTTAATTGATCAACAGAGAGTATGTGATGGATCACCTAATGGATAAACATAGAAAGGTCACATGACAGGTCACGTGACAGATCACGTGACCTTCGGAGTACGAAATTCAAACTCCGATTCCGGATTTCCTTTTTAGAAACTTGATTACATAATATCAGTCTGGTCCAGTCCAGCCTAAGCACTTGAGTCATGACCTAAGTTTGACGGTTCATAACAGTAATGTCCTCCATGTCATTGTAAAAATCAATAATATGGAGTGAGTTCCAATGCATATATAAATTAAGAACTTATATACAATTATGCTTTACAAGGTCATAATGCAGAACTGCCTTTAGTGGATGTAACTGTTGTTTTGACCCCATTCTGCTGTGCTTTCAAACATAGATCATAACCTTAGTGCAAACATTTTGAGTAAAGTGAGGATAGTGTAGAGACTGGTTCTGATGATTTACACCACTGTAAACTATCTAACCATACTTACTTTTGTCATCTCTTGCTGTCCCAAAATTTCCAAACCACAGCTCTTAGATACATATGACATCATTATCAACATTTGTTTCAAGTAACACATGCATCATTGCATTGCATTGCCTTATGTTTGTGGATAAAATTGATGTACTATGTATAAAGCTGACTTCCTATTGCAAAGACTGTTGCTAAGCCTTCTGTGAAATAAGCCTTAATGTGTTCTATAGTTAATGGGCTGATATCCTGTTTGGCTATAAAACTGCTGACTAAGTTATTAAAAACCACAATCATCTCTATCTCCATAGGAGTAAGATGATGAGGAATTTCATTGTTTTCATATAAGGAAGATGGGAGATCGCCAACAAAGGCACATGTGTCTTGTGTTTCCTATGCCTTCTCCTCAGCCAAAAGTTGTGATTGTTCAAATTAAGCAATCACCTCCTTAGTTGCAAACTGGGTCCATGTTGGAAGAGATGCTAAAACATGTGCTCATGGTGAGAATCTGCCCCATTGTTTCTTGAATGCATCAAGACCCAGCTAAATTTCCTTCATTCCATCATGGGTGTCCCTCATTACTTGATGCACAATTGCATCCTTGATCTGAGATATGCATAGTGGTTTCTGATTCTTAACAGCATAGTGTGCTTCCAAATATACTAAGCCATCAAGCCCTGAAGTGTTAAAGCCTTATTCCAGCTCAATGTCATGCAAAGACCTGTTTAAGTCCTTGTCCAATCCATCACTATTTTTATAGGCCAAAATATGGAAAGCATTAATGTATCAGAAAGAGAAGCAAGCTTATCTGGGAAGAGAACCTTCTCCTTTTTAGAACTTAAAGCTTCCCCTTCTGCTGCCTTTTTCACCCTTTGTTTTGCCAACCTCTTTGCCAATGCTGATAGTTTCCCATGCCCTACAACTGTAAACCCATCCTCATCTGTAATCTTCACTCATTCAGAAGTAGAAGGTACAGTAAGAATGCCTACAAGGGGCAGAGGTTGAAACCCTCCCCTCATTGGGCATTTTGGTAAATGTGTGTTGTGTGGACTGCTGCATAGCAAGCATTTATACCTACAGTTGCATTGACCTGCCAATTCATATGTAATAGCTTTGCAATGAAAGCCATGATTCATTTTCAAGTGAGCTCCATCACATATGTGACACTTGACACTATTTAGAGCTAACTGATATGTAGAAGCTCTAGTGAAGTGACCTAATAAATAACAACAACCACATTGCAAAATAACCAGACTATTCTCAGTAGAGAAATGGCCCACTTGCAAACTAAAAAGTGCCACACCATGAGCTTTAGCAGCTTCCACTCATAATTCATCCTCATCAATAAAAACAATTTAAACTGTAGAAGTAGAAGTGCATAAAACAGAATGAATTGATCCCTGCCAATGCAGCATAGAACAGAAGATGGTGTCCACAAAGAATGGCATAATCCTTAATTCTTTTAGAAGATCTTCTGGGGAATATATCACAACACCTCTATCAGAAGTGGGAACCTCTGAAATTATGCAAAAGTCCATCCATAGTTTAGCAGGATATCTCCTATACTGAGCAGTTCAACCAATGCCTTTTAAAACTGAGAAATTGCTTTGAAAGAAACCTGTCCCAAGAATATGTACATAAAATTACATAACCCTGGTTTAATAGACCAATGTCCACACATAAGCACTGGAGGATTAGCCATCAGCTTCTCAATCTGACTCTAGACAGATTATACAATTTGCATAGGATCAAGATGGTGAATTGCCTCTTCTATACCTTTATCAGCTACCCCTTTTCCTCAAATCACAGTATTCTCCATATTAGTGAGGTAAGCTAGTACTCCACTAGCCTTTTTCCCCCTAGCAACTGTACATCCAACATTATTAGCTGCTAAAATCACATCAGAGTGTGCCATGGTTTGTCCTGCAAAAGTTTTAGCTGTAACAATAGATGCCTAATGAGTCACATTGCATGAAACTGGTACTGGTCTGCTGTGACACTGTAGTTGTGTTGGTGCAGCTGTAAGAGGGGGTCCTGTAGAAGTCCTAACAATTCCCCTGGTTGCAGGTTTGAATCAGATGATGAAATTGGTGCATCTGGTGGAATATCAGGAGCAACCACCTTTAAAACAGGGGAAGGTTTCTTGATGAGGGCAGAAGAAGCTGGACCAGCAGCTGTCTTCCCATCAGAAGTCTTATTGATTGTAATTAATGAAATGTGGAAGTCCTGTTCATCAATATGATGTGATAACTCCAAAATTTGTGTAGTAAATGAAGTGACAAGATTAGACTGTAATGCCTGCAACATTTTGGCCAATCCCAGCAACAATGGGATAGATGATGTGGGTAACACCTATACAATAGCATTCCTGGACACTGGGGTAGAAGTTGGGGTTGGGGTGTAAATAGGGGCCTGAGGCATGAAAGAAGGAGCATCACTGCCCTCATCCATATGGTTCATCAGATTGTGTAGCAATGACTATACTCAATGAGGTTGTTGATAAGTGACCTGTGCGCACCTAGCGGCTCAAAGGACTTATGCAGATACGGACTGCTTTAGATTAGATATATAGGACATGTAGATTATGATCTTTACAATCTCGGACTACTATCTTATCTATGACATCATATGTACAGAACAATCACAAAGGACTTGTTATTGTAATACGTGTTAGGACTATCTATTGTGATATCCTTATTATGATATATCCTTGTTCTTTACCTTCTATTGTACTTATTGTGTTAGTACAATCCTTTTGTTCCGACTCCATATTGTTATGGGTCTTATTGTACTCTACCTATTGTATAACGCTCTCCCTTGTCTCCTATTGTAGTACAAGGATTATTGTTTCCAAAGTGTATAAGTAGAGTACCATGTACGCCCTGATACCACAGTTCTCACTCTGTGATATCAGGTTAGTTATGTTCCCTCTAATGTGAACACAGTTCTCACTCTGTGATATCAGACGTCTCTTTAGCCTTCACTGCAAGATCCCTGTTACCTCTGCGTTGCTTATATCTCACCACAGTCCTCTTTGTCCACTGTGAGTATGAGCTTCTTTCCCTGTGCTGTTCATCAGAGGTAAGTCTAAAGACACCACTTCACTCAGAGCAGTGCCTACAGCCACTAGTGCAGTGGGAAGTGGAGGGAAAGGATCCCTGAAAGGAGGGATAGAAGCTTTCTCCTTATGTCTCAAGATCAGGTTACACAGAGGTGGTTCTGGTTGCTGGGAAGGCCAAACATTCTGAGGAATGGAAACAGCAGAAATTGGTTCAATGAATGGGAATGAAGCTGGTAAAACTTCAGTTTCCATATCATCTTTAGTGTTAATAGTGGTACCATTAAATGTGTGTTTATGTTGAATTCATGGGACCTCAACAGCCCAATGAGGACATGGCCCAATGGGGAAACATGGCTTAAAGGGGAAATGGCCCAAAGGGGAAAGCATGGGTCCACACAAGAAAATAACCAGACTGGGGTTTGAACCCAGGACCTCCCAGTTATATACTGGGTGCTCTAACCACTAAGCTATATGGCCCTGAGTATAGGATGTTGGTTTCACAATGATATCAACCATGACAGATTGCATATCCAACATTTAAATGGTTTGGGAATAATAAGTAAGGGACCTGCCCTTCATCTTCTTCTGTGATGTACAAGTGATAGAGTTGTCCAGTTTCTTCAGTCTGGTCACTGGAGCCACAGGGACACTCTGGGTCATAACATCCTCTGCTCATAAAGCAGAATAAGAGCATTTACCCTTAGGCACCACCCATTTCCAGAAATGGCCCTTATGTTTTTTAGCTTTATCCTTGCTAATCACCAAACTGTTATGCAGCATAGAGCGCAGCATACAGGAATGGTTCTCACCTTGTATAAGGGAGAAGAATAGTCTTAGAGAGTAGAGTGGATGTGCAAGTAGTAGTAAGTGAGATGATGTATTCGCAGTCTTCCTACAGGGGGAATTATATACCCTATGGTCCCACCATGTCCAAAACACGTAAAGTAATGAGTAAAGGTGTCCACAATATCACATTTTCACCCATGCCTGATAGAAGACACCATATACGGAGTGTGTAGACTCCTCATGGTCATGAGATGTGATACGCCCACTATGGTGCGCATCCTAATTGCCTTGTTAGGCAATTATACTACCATAATGTCTAACTACTATAGATAAGAGCCTTACATACTTATCATGTTCCAACACAAACAACCTAGTTCCTTGGCCATCCTCTTAAGGAAGTCCATCTTAATGGACTCACAAAAGATGACAGCCCAATTCTTCTTCTCTGATAAGATATGCACTCATGTTTCTTGACAAGCTTTCTCAATGTCCTCTTCACTTTCTTGGTGAACTTGAGCCTAGACATTCTCAAGTTCTTCCTTCTTAAAAATGGCATGCAGCTCATTATGGGCAATTGCCTCCTGCATGTCAGAAACCTGTCCTTTAATCTGTGTTTGTATGACATCAGCATGTTCTTAAAGGAGTTGTCTATTAGTAATAGGTTCCAGTGCTGGTCCAAGTGCATCTTTGTGTAATGCTTGGAAACATTTGTTAATACTGTTGTTGCCAAACCCTAATATCTGCCAATATTTCCTAATGAAGTGTTTTGACCATTTGCAAACAAACAAACAATTTAACTTCTTTCTAAACCACTGCATCTTGTTGCATTGCAATTGTCTTCTTCTTAACCAGTTCTTTCATAATGACTTCATGAAGCAACAAATCATCTTTCATACTAAGATGGAAAGATGCCACTGCTTTCATCTTCACAGCATGTTCAATATGTTGTTGTGTCATCCACATCATGCTGTATAAATACTCAGCCAGTAAAGGGTTGTCATTCATATTGTAATGCTCAAAGTAATTAGCCAATTGTTGCACAATAGCCACAATCCATTCACCTTGAGTCTTTAGTCTTTCTTAACTGTCTGCAACAATAAAATTATCCTGTGAGTTATCAATGGCCACACAACCCTTTGCTTTTGGGCCATATGATTGCAAAAGTCCCTACATGCATGTAGCCAGAACAGTGGTGGTAGTTCTGTACCATGAGTTGTCTCTAGTGATGGGGAGAACCATTGCTCCCACATTTTCTTCAGCTCCATCTGCCACAATGGTGTTGAAGTTACCTCCTTCACTGTTGTTACAGAGAAGAGTGGGGTTGTCAGTCTGGTGGATGCATTGGGGTCATCTTTGGACATTGGTAAGGGTGATGAGTCCCTCAAGGAGCTTAACAGAGAAGACATTTTCAGTGGTCTTATCAGCATAGTATGCAGAGTTCATAAAAGGGAAGGTTGTGAGGAAGGAAAGGAGGGAAAGGAACTGATGGGCAAATCTGTTATTTGTTGGTGAAGTGTCCACTATACTTAGTTTATGTGTCTGTGCATCACTCCATTTGGTATTTCCTTATTTAGGTAGCTCAGTCAGGTTGATATATCCTGCAGAGGATGGAAAAATATCCCTTAGTCTTATATCCTCCTCTGCAGTCCCTGTGTGTCCTCTGTGACTCAAGGGCCCTTTATAGGTCACATTCTAACAGGTTATGGACCCTGCCTAACAACTTAACTCTGCTTTGCTGGCATCCTTGCTGCTGTCCTTTCTATTGCTTTATCTCTGCTCTCAGAACCCTCATTTCCCTCACTCCTTTCACTCCATTTGCCTCCACTCTTTTTCACTTGCTCTAATCACTCCTAATCATGCATCCAACTCACTCTATTTCTTCTAAAACCTCCTATTCACTCTCAGGAGCCTCTACACCCCTCAGTTCCAAAGTGTCCACAAGTCCCAATTCAGCCTCTTCCACTATCCACTCATCATCTTTTGCTGCACAAGCCTCTAGCTCTGCTTCATTGGCATCTGCCTTCTTCTATGCCTCCCAGTTCAAAGCTCACACCTCCTGGAATGCTGACACTGATGCTTCAGCTCACATGATTCCTCATTGTCACTGGATGCAAAATTTGAGGCCTCACAAAGTCAAAAGAAGGCTGGCTGAGGGCTCTGTTGTCTACTCTAAGGGTGTAGGCATTGTTCACTTTAATCATGTGGTCAATGGACAGGAAATGCCCACTTTAGAATTCACTGATGTCCTCTATGTCCCAGCTCTTTATACAAACCTTTTTTCCATCCTATTCCTCACCCTAAATTGCCATTTCACTGTTGCCATTGAGAAGGACACCCTGCACTTTATCAGGGACAACAAGACCCTCTTCCAAGCGAAAACTGAACCCTTTAATGCTGCCTACCTTGTTGAGGACACTATTCCTGTGGAACAATTTGCCTCACTCTCTTCTGCCACCACCCTCCCCTTAGACTGGGACCTCTGGCATTGTTATCTCTGCCATCATCACCTTGCAGGTATCAAGAAGCTGGTTTTAGGTAACCTGGTTATGGGTTTCAAGCTTGATTCACAAGCTGGCCCTGATCTGGTATGTGAAGCCTGCAAAGCTGGCAAGATGCATGCAGATCCCTTTCCAATTTCGTCCTCCAGAGCCTCAAAACTGCTCCAGCTCATCCACAGTGATGTCCATGGCCCTGTGAAGGTGCCTACACATCAAGGCTATTGCTACTGGGTGACTTTCATTGATGACTTCTCTCGCTTCAAGGCAGTTTATCTACTTAAGTGAAAGTCTGAGATCTTTACTGCTTTCAAGCAGTTCAAAGCTTGGGCCAAGAATGTCACTGGGGCAAAACTGTTATGTATTGCTGTAGTGTCTACTATACTTTGTTTATGTGTCTGTACATCGCTCTATTTGGTATTTCCTTATTTAGGTAGCTTGGTCAGGTTGATATATCCTGCAGAGGACAGAAAAATATCCCTTAGTCTTATATCCTCCTCTGCAGTCCCCTTGTGTCCTCTGTGACTCAAGGGCCCTTATAAGGTCACATTTTAACACTCACAGAATCAATGGCACTTGGGAAATTGTGAAATTACCCCCTGAGAAGTATGCAATAGGCTCCAGATGGTTCATGAAGGTCAAGCACAATGCTGATGGCTCTCTGGATCACTACAAGTCCAGATTGGTGGCCAAGGGCTATTCTCAGCATCCTGGCTTTGACTTCAAGGAGACATTTGCTCCCACAGTTTGTTACTCCACCATTTGCATTGTACTCACTTTGGCAGCTCTGAAGGACCTTGAACTTCACTCCATTGACATCTCTCATGCCTATCTCAATGGCACTCTAGAGGAAGAGATCTACATGCAGCAGCCTGAGGGATTTGAAGTGGGCAGACCAGATCATGTCTGTAAGCTAAAGAAGTCGCTCCATGGCTTGAAGCAAGCAGGCAGGGTCTGGAACAAGAAGACACTTCACTCTGTACTCTGTTCTTGTTATTTGTTGATGAAGTGTCCACTATACTTTGTTTACGTGTCTATACATCGCTCCTTTTGGTATTTCCTTATTTAGGTAGCTTAGTC
Source organism: Lactarius psammicola (assembly GCA_025769895.1). NCBI lineage: Eukaryota > Fungi > Basidiomycota > Agaricomycetes > Russulales > Russulaceae > Lactarius > Lactarius psammicola. The sequence continues at coordinate 18,185 of WTXK01000260.1, forward strand.
AGGTTGATATATCATGCAGATGATGGAAAAATAGCCCTTAGTCTTATATCCTCCTCTGCAGTCCCCTTGTGTCCTCTGTGACTCAAGGGCCCTTTATAGGTCGCATTTTAACAGTTCTATGGGCTTTGAACGTGTCCAATCCAACCATGGGCTCTACATCTTCCTCAGGGATGATGTTAGAATCTTAATGCCTGTGTTTGTCAATGAAATCACACTTGCCTGCAAAGATGGAGCCAGGATCAATTCAATTGTTCAAGAACACTCTCAGCACTTCAAACTGTGAGATCTAGGTCCAACCACTCAGCTCCTAGGCCTAGAAATCCACAGAGATCGTCCAAATCGCTCCCTTTCAATTTCATAAAGCCAGTATATCTCCAGTCTCCTTCATGAGCATGGTTTGAGTGATTCAAAGCCTGTCTCAACTTCTCTCAACCCAAGAACTCGTTTTTCCACCTCCATGTGTCCTCCAAACAAAGCAGAAGCCTCAGAAATGCGCCAATACCCCTACCTCTCTGTTGTAGGATGTCTGATGTACTTGGCAGTCACCACAAGGCCAGACATTGCCTATGCTGCCAGAGTGCTTGCCAGATTCAACTCCAATCCTGGTCTGGCTCACTGGCAAGCTGCAAAGCATGTACTTCACTATTTGAAGGGTACTATGCACCACAAGCTTGTCTACAAGCCTTCCACTTCACCTGATCCCTTCATCACATATTCTGATGCTGATCATGGTGGAAATTCAGACAATGGCAAGTCCACAGGTGGATATGTGGTCAAGATTGGTTCTGGAGTGGTTTCATGGAGTTCCAAGTTGCAGTCTTTGGTTGCCTTGTCCACAACTGAAGCAGAGCACATCTCTGCTGTTGATGCAGGCAAGGAGATCCTCTGGATGCACCAATTCATTGGGGAGCTTGGCTATCCAATCAGTGGTCATTCACTACTCAAAATGGACAATCAATCGGCCATTGCAGTCAGCAAGAACCCTGAGCACCACAGCAAGATGAAGCATCTTTCACTTCGTCTATTTTGGCTTATGTATGCAGTCCAAGATGGTCTTATCAGTCCCAGCTTTGTGACTACTGAGGAGATGGCTGCTGACATCTTCACCAAGGCACTTGACCGCTTCAAGGTTCAGAAATGTGCTTATATGCTTGGTTTGTTCAGTTAGTGCTCTGGAGACATGCAAAGACATGGGGGAGTCTTATTTGTTGCTGAAGCATCCACTTGTTATTTGTTGCTGAAGCGTCCACTATAATGTGTTTATGTGTCTGTACATCGCTCCATATGGTATTTCCTTATTTAGGTAGCTTAGTCAGGTTGATATATCCTGCAGAGGACAGAAAAATAGCCCTTAGTCTTATATCCTCCTCTGCAGGTGAGTAGTACTCATTTACTTTAATCAATACAGTCTTATATCCTTCTCTGCAGTCCCCTTGTGTCCTCTGTGACTCAAGGGCCCTTTATAGGTCGCATTCCAACAGGTTGTAGGTGACTCAAGGAGTGAATTGAGACGAGGGGAACTGAATGCTTCTGAAGCATGAAAAGTGTTCATCAAAGTCAGCTCTCTGTGAAATAATGACCTTCTTTGAGACTGGGTTGTAGAACTTCCAGCCCTTATATCCCTGAGGGTATCCAATGAATACACACTTCTCCATGTGTGATCCAAGGCTCCCAAGTGGTCGCTTATCCCTCTGTATCAGCACATAAGCAGTACAGCCCCAAACACGAAGCATACAGAGATCTGGCTTAGTCCCATAGAGAACCTGATAAGTGGCCAGCTTGTTGTGAGGGTGAATACAAGCGGCCAGTGCTTCTCCCCAGAAGGCTGTAGGCATTCCAGACTCATCCAGCATTGAAACAACACCTTCCTCCATCGTCCTGTTCGCTCTCTCTGCGGCTCCATTCTGCTGAGGTCAATTCCTGACAGTGTGCTGCCCCTGGATGCCATGATCAATGCAAAACACTTCAAACTCCCTGGACATGTATTCCCCACCCTTATCATCCCTTATCATCCCCAGTTTCGCCCCAGTGACATTCTCTGCCCAAGCCTTGAACTGTTTGAAGGCAGCAAAGGTCTCTGACTTTCGCTTAAGGAGGTAAACTGCCTTAAAGCGAGTGAAATCATTGATGAAAGTCACCCAGTAGCGATACCCTTGATGTGTAGGCACCTTGACAGGGCCATGGACATCACTATGGACGAGTTGGAGCAGTTTTGAGGCTCTGGAGGTCGAAATTGGGAATGGGTCTGCATGCATCTTGCCAGCTTTGCAGGCTTCACATACCAAATCATGGTTAGCTTGTGAATCAAGCTTAAAACCAGTCACTAGGTTACCTGGAAGCAGCTTCTTGATGCCTGCAATGTGATGATGGCAAAGATGACGATGCCAGAGGTCCCAATCTAGTGGGAGAGTGGTAGCAGTTGAAAGGGAGGCAAATTCTTCGACAGGTATAGTGTCCCCCATAAGATATGTGGCATTGGCAGCCCCAGTCTTCGCTTGGAAGGCAATCCTGTTGTCCTTAATGAAGTGCATAGTATCCTTCTCAATGGAGACGATAAAATGGCAATGAACAGTGAGATATAGCACAGAGAATAGATTACTGCAAAGAGCAGGGACATAAAGGACATTAGAGAACTCTAGGGGCACCATCTCCTGCCCATTAACCACAGGATTGAATCGCACTGACCCCACCCCTTCAGAATACACCACTGAACCATCAGCCAGCTTAATATCAACTCTATGAGGCATCAAATTTCGCATCCAATGCCAATTGAATGTCATATGAGCTGAGGCACCAGTGTCTGCATTCCAGCAAGAGTGAGCTTTGGACTGGGAGGCAGAAAAGAAGGCACTTGCTGATGCAACTGAAGCTGACTGTGGGGCAGCTGGGGATGCATGAGACAATGTGGAGACTGGTGAGGCTGTGGAGGGTGAAGGTGTTATAATGCGACCTATATAAGGCCCTTGAGTCACACAGGACACAAGGGGACTGCAGAGGAGGATATAAGACTGTATTGATTAATGTAAAAGAGTGATACTCACCTGCAGAGGAGGATATAAGACTAAGGGCTATTTTTCTGTCCTCTGCAGGATATATCAACCTGACTAAGCTACCTAAATAAGGAAATACCAAATGGAGCGATGTACAGACACACAAATAAACTATGGTGAATGCTTAAGCAACAAATAACAGATCCATAGTACCCTTCAAATAGCAAGCACATGCCTTGCAGCTTGCCAGTGAGCCAGGCCAGGATTGGAGTTGAATCTGGCAAGGATTCCAGCAGCATAGGCAATGTCTGGCCTTGTGGTGACTGCCAAGTACATCAGACATTCTACAACAGAGAGGTAGGGGTACTGGCACAGGCTTCTGCTTTGTTCTGAGCACACATGGAGGTGGAAAGACGAGTTCCTGGGTTGAGGGGAGTGGAAGCAGGCTTTGAATCACTGAAACCATGCTCATGAATGAGATTGGAGATGTATTGACTCTGGGAGATGGAAAGGGAGCGATTTGGACGATCTCTGTGGATTTCTAGGCCCAAGAGCTGAGTTGTAGGTCCTAGATCTCGCAGTTTGAAGTGCTGGGAGAGTTCTTGAAGATTGAGTTGATCCTGGCTCCATCTTTGCAGGCAAGCGTGATATCATCGACAAACACAGGGATTAGTATCCTAACATCATCCCTGAGGAAGATGTAGAGCCCATGGTCGGATTGGACGCATTCAAAGCCCATAGAACAGAGCACAGAGTGAAGGGTCTTGTTCCAGACCCTGCCTGCTTGCTTCAAGCCATAGAGCGACTTCTTTAGCTTACAGACATGATTTTTTCTGCCCACTTCAAATCCATCAGGCTGCTGCATGTAGATATCTTCCTCCAGAGTGCCATTGAGATATGCATGAGAGATGTCAATGGAGCGAAGTTCAAGGTCCTCCAGAGCCACCAGAGCAAGTACAATGTGAATGGTGGAGTAGTGAACTGTGGGAGCGAAGGTCTCCTTGAAATCAAAGCCAGGACATTGAGAATAGCCTTTGGCAACTAATCTGGACTTGTAGCGATCCAGGGAGCCATCAGCATTGTGCTTGACCTTCATGAACCATCTGGAGCCTATTGCACACTTCCCAGGTGGTAATTTCACGATTTCCCAAGTGCTATTGATTCTGTGAGTGTTTAAATGCGACCTTATAAGGGCCCTTGAGTCACAGAGGACACAAGGGGATTGCAGAAGAGGAAATAAGACTAATGTATATTTTTCTGTCCTCTGCAGGATATATAGAACATACGCCGGATCACCAGCGCGCGGGCCGGGTCACCCGCTGGCTCTGGTGACACCGCGGGTGACAGGTGCCTTAAGCGGTAAGGTGTCACCAGTACAGTACATGCCTACTTCGACCACCTCCTGCCATATCGGGTCGACATCTCGGCCCCTGCCCAGAGGGTCCCAACGCTTCCGCTGGGGTCCCCCGCGCGTGGGCCTGATGGCCTGATTTGGAAGCGATTGTCAGCAGAGCCGCGGCGACGGGCGCCTGAGTCCCGCTTCGCCCTCCTCTCCTCGACACCCACGACCCCCCCAACGCGAGCCCCTGCAAACGCGCCCGCACGCCCGCACGACCACGCAGCACGCTCAGACGACATAAACCGACGCAACCGTGGCCTGCCTGGATGGGCCGCTAATCGGCGGTCCTTTTCTTTCTTTTTTATTCCTCCCGAAACACCCACGCCCCCACTCTAATCGATCGCGCCCGACGCTCCCCCATCGCCCTCGCCCTCGCTCTGTGTGCGCCTCCAAGCCTTTCCCTGACGATCGCAAGCCATTCCCGTCGCCGATCCCCCCACGCTGCCCCGTATCTTTATCAATTTATTCCTAATTTATTCACCATCTAACCCATCCTCGTCCTCATCTGTCCTCACCCGTCCTCTATTTGACTTTCTACGCGACCTGGCCCCCGCCGAGCGCCTCCATTCGCACTAGCTGCACTTGGAGAGCCGTCCAGAAGGGGTCCCCTTTTCTCTTCCTTTCCGACTCTGTCGTTTCCCCACCCCGCAACTGTGAGTCGCGTTCGCCTTCGTTCATCGCCCCCACATCGCATGCTGACACCCGAATCCGGTTTCAGACTCGAGCCGTCCTCTCACTCGGTGAGTCGCGCGCCCTTCCCTCTCATCCGTCCGGTCATGTCCTGATCCCACGCGTCCGTGGCCATCAGGCCGCATATGTCGTTCGCCTCGCCAAAAGCAGTCCGCTTCCGCCCTTGGCAGTGGGACGGGCCATCGCCGCTGGCTGCCAAGTGCCGTCGGCTCGACAACGGCGACGCCGAAGACCAGAGCCGTGGCGACAATGACGCAGCTTTCCGACACTGTCCGCGGCGCGCGTCCCCAATCGATAGCGACACTCTCGATGTTGCCTTCACAAAGAAGCTGTCCCCCGCGCTCGAAGCCCCCGCGCTCGAAGCCCCCGCGCTCGAACCCACCTTGTTCGTGTTCGCAGGCGAGACCCCGCCTCCGACAGAACCTGCACGGCAAACCGGCGCGCGGTTCCCACCCGTGAGCTTCGCCGAGCCGTCCACCAGCAACCTGCCCTCAGGGATGCAGGCCTCCCTGGCAGCGCTCGAGGCCGATTCGCAAGCGGCCCGTCTGGCCCGAGTGAAGCAAGAGCAAGGCGACAAGACGACTGCGGACACGTACCAAAGGCACGTCGACAGGTACGAGAAGTGGTGGGAGGGCTACCAGGTGGAGAGGGCGAGCACCATCCCAGGCTGGACCGCGATTCCGGCCTTCCCCATCACCGCCACGAAGGCGTCCATGTATTTGGGCTATGAGTCCACGCGCGAGAAGGTACGTCCTCCGTTCCGTCCCTTCCCCCCTTGATACCCATCCGTTGAACGACCCAAACAGAAAAAGGCGGGGAGCAAGCTCACGATACCCAACTCGAACGTTGGGAAGGAGTCGATCTCGCAGACCATATCCGCGCTCGAATGTTGGCGGCTCAACCACGCCCATCAATACCGAGCCGTCCCCGAGACGCAGACCGGGCTGCGCCTCGATGCTCGGATCAAGACCATCGAGAGGGCCAAGAGGCACGACGAGCCAAAGCGAGTCGAAAGCTCGCAGGCACTCAAGGCGACCGGCAGCTCATCAGGTGAGCCCGTTTTCGCGCCTGTTGAGTGTCGGGCTACGCTGACGACTTCCCCCTCCTTCTCCTTCCCCCCCCCCCCCCCCCCTTCCTCTGAGACACGTACACGGAGGCAGAGCTCGTCCAATGCACCACCTGGTGTCTGCAGACGTTTTCGGGCACGCAACGCGTCTACGTTGGGCTTCGCGACGCAGCTATGCTCCTCTTCTCAACCACGACGGCTGTGCGCGGGGGCAGCTCCCGGATCCTCCGTTGGTCCGACATGTTTGTTTCCCACATCCCCATGGACGACATGCGCCTCGGAAAGACGGTGCCGGTAAGCCACAAAACGGGGTCCTGCTGCTCACGCTGACCGATTGAATTTCTCCAACAGGTCCTTGCCGCTCTCGCGGACAACGCGAAACACAACCAGCAAGGCCGCGTCGACGAACACGGCACCCTTCGACACCGCCTCGTTGAGCTCTGCCCCGTCGGTGCAATCGCAAGGCTTTTCTTCGCCTTCTTCCACATCATGAAACGACCGCCCCCAAACTTCGTCCCCGACTTTACCACAGAGGACTACAGCGAATATGGCTATCGGGAGTGGTACGATTACCACGTCTTCGCAGGGAAGGAGGACGCCAAGAGCAGGATGTCGTACGACAGTGAGTCGGACCTCGCACGCCCTTCACACGTCCCGCACGTCTGACCTTCGGCTCAGATCACCACAGGCGGATAAGCCTCATGCATCAAGCGAACGACGTTGACATCACGAAGAGCACACACGCAGGCCGCTGTTATGGCGCCATGAACTCGCGTGCCCATGGGGCGACTGTTGGTGGTACCAAGGCCCTCGGAGGGTGGAATGAGAGCGGGTCATTCAGAAACTGTTATGACCGCGCCTTTCCCGTCGACGCCCTACTTGGAGCGGCCTCGTTCAACGCGCGAAAACCAGAGGATTACTGCCTCGCCCGAGATGAGCTCGGGAAGTCTCCTCTTTTTTCATGCGTTGCTTATACACTCGTTCTAACTTCGTTGCCTTCGCAGAGCCTCCCGCGGACGTCGTGGCATACCTCTTCCCTTGGGTTGAGGCCGAGTTCACGGCACTCGAGGCACGCATGGCCCAGTCCCGCCTCAATCGGGACATCGCCTTGCGGCAGTTCCTCACGCTGCTGCAATGGCTCCGCGTTGTGCTTGTGCAAGACTGCGCACTGCTGTACGCCCGACACCCCACCTCCCCAATCTTCGGTTTCCCGCCGTTCACCTTCCCTTCCTTCATCGCCTTCTCTGCCAACGCCACCGCCCTTGTCACTGCCACAGAGGAGTCGGCCCGACTCGCGTTTCACAACCTCCCGGATAACATGGCACGAAGCATGCGTGGGTATGCAACTGACCTACAGATGAAGCAGGAACAGAACCACACCAAGCTCTGTGACGGGCTCCAAGAGTTGCGGGAGCAGACCGCGCGCCTCGAGCTTTTGCTCGGTGCCTCCAAGGGTTCAAAACGCAGTAACTCCCGTTTCGCCCTTCTGGATTCTCGACTGCCGCCACTGACCGACGTGGTGTGCCGTTCGTTCAGTCACACTGCCGCCGCCAACCGTCCTGTTCGTCTCGCCAGCATCTGGTGAGTCCTGTTCTGCTCTATTCGCCAGGGCCCTCAACTGCCGCGCCGACTGACGCGCTGTACCATTCAGGTCGTGTTCTACCACCTGGGCCCCCAACTACTGCGCCAACTGACGCGCTGTGCCGTTCAGTCACGCAGCTGCTGCCAGCTGTCTCTTCGTCAGAGCCTGGTGAGTCCTGCTTTATTTGGGCTCCCAACTGCTGCACCTACTGACAGATGTTGCTGGTAGGTGTTGGATTGCCCATGCTTCCCGCCCCCCCTTCACTCGGCCATCTTGTGCCATCCCCATGTCCCCTCGCGCCGTCCTTATCTGTGTCCACTGTTTCTGCAGTATCACCGTCACCATCGGCATCTGCCACCTCACTGGCACCAGTGCTTGGGAACCAGTTGAGTGTGGGCCTCATGCCACCAGTGACATCACAAGCTGTCTTGGCCCTGTCAGCTGCGGCCACTGCTGCTTCAGACAATGACAGGAAGCTGGCCCAGTGGAAGGCACTGACAGACAAGTTTGATGAGGTGTGTATGCGGAAACATGAGTGGCAGTACTCCAAGGACTACATTCCATTCTACTGCTTCCAGAAGGTCACTGGGATCTGTGAGATCTGGACTGAGTGGTCCACTGGGCTCAATGGCTTCTTGCCTGTGAGGCACCTGAATGAGGGATGGGGTGCCAGGTGGAGGGGGGGCAATAGGGCACAAGGGACAGAGAACTGCCGTCGTGCCCGCTTTGTGGAGCTGGTTGAGAGACTGATGGCTAAACCAGGTTGGAGCCTTGCCCTTGTGATGAGGTTCTTGCATGAGAGATATGAAGGGAAAACAACCCCTAGGAAATTTTGTGATTACATCCAGAAAAATAAGGGGGCTGGCCTGCAGGAGGTATTGCAGGCTGCATCATCCTATCCTACTTAATGATTTCTCTCCCATTTTTATCTACTTGATGCTTGCAGAGACTGGTATTACATACAGCTTGATAAAATACACTGTTTTTCAATATTCCTTGGATTCAGATGGTTGTCACTACTAGCTAACAGGACTGTCTTTTAGAGGAGGGATGTCACGTACTCTATCTCAAATTATCATGAGATGGTGGCTTGTGTTGTCCGACTTGGACGCAAGGGGACGCTGGGCTGTGAGCTTGTCTGACATGTGACTGAAGATGGTCACATAAGGTCTGTCAATGAAGTTGAAGTGAAGCCCACACTTGGGCTGCAGAGGGTTCTGTGGTTTGAGGGATTGTGAAGTCGACAACTTCCTTCTAGGTGAGCAACCAAGAAGGCAAGTAGAGGTTGAATAGCCTGTGGTATTCAAGAAACCAGACTTAAAGTCTGAGTACAAGATACAAGGCCATATTTAAGCATAAGTAAAGTCTGTACATCATAGCTAAGAAACACCATACGATGAGAACACATAAGTCCTATGTCATAACTAAGCTATGTCATAGCTGTGTCATTAGTACAACAATCAGTAAGCAAAGTACAGTACTATGTCATAAGGACTCAGTGGGGTAATTGTTCTGTGATTTGTTAGGGTTGAGGGAATGGCCAGCCACCTAGCACATGAACCCTCTGGGCCTTCAGACTGTGCCCAGGCCATGAGTCATCCAGTCATACAAGAACACAAGTCCAGACCATGGTATAGTAACGTCATACCATAATTGAGACCAGTCTGCTGCTAAACCACCCTCATAACACATGATAATGGCCACTCATGTGAATCCCTGGGACAGATACAACTTGTCCTGAAACCTGTAACGTGACACCAGTGATTCACATGAGTGTTGTCCTTACATGTTATGAGGGTCAGATTGGCAATAGACTGGTCTTAATTATGGTATGATGTCACTATACTGTAGTCTGGACTTGTGTTTCTTGTGTTATGGAAGGCTCATGGCCTGGGCACAGTCTGAAGGCCCACAGGGATGTGTGTTATATTGCTCACACAACATCAGTCCAACTCAGACTAATGTAAGGTGGCAGGTGACTTAGCGATGATCTCAGAGTGCACACATGCCCTCGATAGGGATATCATGGGACTCAGCCTTAAGACATGAAGGTCAAGGCAATGAGTCTTAAAGAGTAAGGGTCTCAGCAAGCTCTAGTGTGTTGGCAGCTACCCGAGCCTAGCCAAGCTGGAGCCAAGCCAGAACAGGCCAGGCCATCCAGCTTGCCAAGCTAAGCAGAGCCTTTGACACCGGCTTCACTGAACCAACTGAGCCTAGCCAGTCAAAATGTCAGCTTTCTCCAGCTTAGTCGCAGCTTCAGCTCAAAGCTGGCTAGGGGGACCTCTGTTATGTCCTAGCAGGGACATTTCACAAGTTCAAGAGTGTCTCTGACAGCGGTCACACTAAAGAGGACCAAGGACGTCTATTGTCCTTTTTAGATGCGACTCTATTCGTGTATGGAGACTGGATGTACTAGGTACAACCGACTTGAAAATGAGACTGCTCGTCTCGGAGTGTGGTCACTCCTCTACGTCTAATCTTGCCGATGCTCCAAGTGTTCTGACAGGTGTGATGTTGTTTTAGCACAACTACAAAAGCTTCGGAGGAAGGGTGACTCTGTTAGAGTTGAGGGAGATGGTTCACAAGTAGAGGGTTGGATCGTTCACACCAAGGGGATGAAGACAACATTGCTAGATTGCAAATGAAGCCAAGTCTGGCTTCTTCGGGTGATAGTACAGGGTTTATATACTAAGATGAGACCAAATATGAGACACACAGGAGAACACAACTAATAACACTGTTATCGGACTTGAAGTGACATCCATGGACCAAGAATAGTAGGAACAAGGGAGTGGCCACAAACAGAACACAAGGACAGAGAGATAACAAGATAAGGACATACTGAGATAGAGGTGCGAAGCGTCCGGATCATAACAACCTCTGTTTGGGACTCACACGCGCATTCATCAATCTAGTGGTTCTCAGCTGTGACTGGTCTTAGTCTCAGGCTTGTAACTTGGTAATATAAACTGATTCTTTTTTTTTTTTAAAAGCTGTGTGAGCAAGCATGCGCGTGACAAGTCTCGATCTTAGTTGAATGCAAACCACAAGCTGTTAAGTTGACAAGTTGGAAAACATGTGGTACCCACACCATGGGTATGGGACTACAGGACTACTGTTACATTGCTCACACAACATCAGTCTGACTTAGACCAATGAAAGGTGGTGGGCGACTTAGCGATGACAAAAGGGATGATACGGTTATGGCCCACGTGAACCTTTTTAGTCGGTGATACGGGTGGTCTTCGAGCACACGCGAAGACTTTTTAGTGTTCACAAGGGGTTCGCGAGATGCGTGAATGGAACGCGACACAAGTTGATTACATTTTGAGGCCCCTTTTGAGCCTTATAACTACTTGTACACTAGCGTATCGCGGAAAACAGTAAGTATGATGTAATGTACGATGAGACCTGACGCATTACAGCGTCATTTTTGCCGTAACTAGACTACCTGAGGCATCAACAAGCTTGAAACAATGAGTAAAGTAACACAACATGAGAACATAGCGCGAAACACAGAAACACACAAATAAACTACGGAAAGTGAAGAGTAGGACATGTCAAAGGCCATACGAGAATAAGAGGCCGTTAAGAAAGGAAAATAACACAGCGCTTTAAGCGCATTTGACAAAATCCACCACACCCCCGCAAGCTTGACGCATGCCGAGGGTGGATGCATGTGCTGCTACCTTCCATTTAGGTAGGGCTTTTGTAAGGACGTCCGCGACCATGTCTTCAGTTGGGCAGTAAAGTAATTTGAGCGCACCGCTGGCCACAATTTGACGGACGAAATGGAAACGCAGGTCGATATGCTTAGTGCGAGTGTGGTAGTTATCATCCGTCGCTAGCTTCAGGGCAGCTTGGTTATCACAGTATAGAGGCGTTGGCGTAAGGAGATGCGGGAAGAGTTTGGCCAGGAGCTTGCGCAGCCAGATCGCTTCCTTGGCTGCGTGCGTAGCCGCGACGTACTCCGCCTCCGCAGTAGAGAGAGTAACCAATTCTTGCTTCCTGGAACTCCAGGATACAGCGCTGCCGTCAAAAAGAAAAGCATACCCTGAGATAGCATGACGATGTTCTTGCGTTGCGCCGTCCGCGTCCGTGAAGCCCTCCAGACCTTGTCGTTCGCCGCCGTAAGTTAGCTTGAATGTCTTCGTACCAGCTAAGTAACGAAAGACTCTCTTGACTCCTTCCCAGTGCGCGATACCGGGATTGCCAAGAAATTGAGACAGAGTCAATACGGCGTAAGCGATATCGGGACGAGTAGCCACAGCAGCGTACATGAGGCTGCCTATGGCCTCATGATATGGAGTCTTCTTCATGCAGACTTCTTCATCGGGGCTAGAGGGCGAATGGTCCTTAGAGTAGACGAGCCCAGGGACCATAGGTGAGCCATATGGCTTAGCGTCGGCGAGCGCAAAGCGAGCGAGAATTGAGTCGATATATGATGCTTGCAAGAGTGAGATAGTACATGCCATACGATTGCGCATAATCTTGATGCCTAGAAGCCAATGGACTGGCCCTAGGTCAGTTAGAGCGTAGCAAGTGTTGATCTTTGCTTTGTACTGCGCGACTAACTTGCCCAAACTGCCAGTGAAGATGCAGTCATTGATGTGCACTGCCAGGATAAGAATGTCTTTGCCTATACGAGCAAAGAACACCCCCGGATCCGCCTGGCTAACAGAGAAACCGAGGTTAGTGAGTGTGCACGAAAGGGTATCATACCACTTTCGCCCTGCTTGTTTTAGCCCGTAGAGTGACTTCCGAAGCCGCTTCACGAGGCCCGCGTCACTATTATAGCCTGGAGGAGAATACATGTAAATCTCCTCATTAGTATCCAATTTGCCATTTAGATAAGCGCCGTTAAAATCGAAGCTCTCTATCTCCCAGTCAGAGCGCGCAGCGACAGTGAGGATTAGCCGAAAGCTAGATAGTTTCACGACAGGCGAGAAGGTGACGAAATAGTCGACCCCGTAGATCTGCATAAAACCATGGGCGACAAGGCGAGCCTTGTACTTGTCGACACTCCTGTCGGCTTTGTGTTTAATGCGGAAAACCCATTTTGAGCCGACGATGTTCTTGTCAGACGGACGGGGCACTGTAATCCACGTGCTGGCCTTCTCAAGAGTATTCATTTCGCGATCCATCACCTCCTTCCAGCGAGGCCAGTCGGAGCGAGATCACGCTTCTGCAAGTGTCTTGGGGTCGGTATCTGCGTCCAAAATGGCTGCAGCAATAATGTCGTCAAACCCTGCGCTAAAAACATAGTCAGCGATGTCATCCCCGGAGGTTCCTTCCCTGGCTGCAATTTGCCTAGCCTTAAACAACAGCTTTGGCATGCGCTCAGACCTGCGCATCGGTTAAGAAGGTCCGCCGGGATCGACCGCCTCCTCCCTATAAGGAGCAGCCACTGAAGGTGTGAGCGATGAGATAGTAGAGGGCGTGGATAAAGGTGGAAGAGGAAGAAGTGATGGTGCAATGATTGGTGGTGCCGAACCTGGTCGTGTGGGAACTGGCGGGAGTGCCAGTGGTAATCCCGACCTTAGACGAGACGAACGGCATGAGGTTCATCCCGACCCCAGAGAATGTCCCACGCTTATTTGACCTCGTCAAGCCAAAGGAGCTACGGTTCGCTCACGCATTTTACAAGGCATTGCGCGACACGTTGGTCGCTCAGGATCTCGCGCAAGCAAATCGCATTGCATTCGGTGCGCGCAGATGGCGAGTTGTAACTCTCACAGGTGAGCTTATCGACTCATCTGGCACGATGTCCGGGGGTGGGCCAAAACCTGGAGGCGGTGGAATGGGCTTGGAACTTGCCGCCGATGTGGTTCCGCCCGGCTTGCTGCGAAAGTACGAGCAGGACAGCGAAGCCACTGCCGCGCAGCTCACAGTGGTTATGGAAGAGCTTCGGACAGCCGAAGCCGAGCTTGAGGCCGTGGTGAAGTCTGGGCCACAGATCGACCTCAATATCGAGTACGTCACTCTCGATGTCCGCAACGCTGGGAAGCGTGTCAATGAAGCGGAACAGTGGGTCCATGGCCTCAGGTGAGCAATGTCTTGGCCTCCATTGTTCTTAGCACGCTAATGCCCGAGCCAACTTAGGACACAGAGCAGCCCAGATGCGGGTGATCACTCTCGTATCACACTCCTGGAATGCGAGATCGCTGCCGCCCAGGGTGAGCTTGAAGGGTTACAGCCGCAGTCAAGTACGATCGAAGAGGCCATCAAGGCTCTCAAGAAGAAGATTCTCGATATCGGTGGCTCCCGGTTGCTCGCTCAGAAGTCCAAAGTCAATGGCTTGAAGCTACACATCAACATTGCAAACGAAGAGATCACCAAAGCAGAGGTCGCGTTGGCTAAAGCGGAGAAAGACTCGGTCAAGTTCGAGCAAAGTTCGAGGGCTCGGTATAGGTCGTGTTGAACGCTGCGTATTATAGTGTGTAGGTATATCTTAAACGCCTTTGTACTATATAGTGAAAATAATTTTCCCAACACCGAGACAAGAAGCAGGCAAATCCTTCTTCCTGCATGATGTGCGTGAGTGCACGACGGCAGACGCGGGCCATGATCCTTGTTTTAGCGATGATAGTTCCACCAATGACAGAGATGACCGGGGGACTTGTTGCGCGACAATATGGCCCAGCAGTCGTCGTCGTCGTCATGCTCACGATATGGCTGGTACTCATGGATAAATACAATTGTGACCGTAGACTAAGCAAACTTGAAACTATGCTATGTATGATACAACTGGACGAAGCGACTCGGAAGCGATGGCATGCCCGCTCGTCACAAAGGCGAGCTCATCAGTCCGATATGTGTAAAGTTGTAAACTACGGTAGTGCCTCGCGATGGACAACTCCTTGTTCCTCACGAGGTGCTTACCACCCTTTCTGTATTCGAACACGGTGCTGAAGCTGTCACCGTACGCGTCCTTGGCTTGCCCGGCGACGCAGCTGTCGGCGGCTATCCGTTCATCATGATCCTTCAGGGCCTCACAAATGGCCGTGTACGACATCGGCTATTCGTTCCTTCAAGATCGACTATCTTCTTCTCTCTCTCGACCGATTCTACTACTTTCTCCCTTATTCCAGGTCTTTTACTTGTGTCTGTCGCTGCTGACTTTCGTGACTTCGTGTTCACTTCACATTTCCGATGCCTCCTTCCTTTATTCATCCTTCTTTCCCCCCCCAGTTCAGACCGACTACAAGCGTGTTCCGATCACTTCGAACGCGTTCCGGTTTCGCCCTTTCCTGTGGTCTGGGAAAACCCTTCAAGACGTTCTGCTTCATGTGTCTCGGCTTAGTCTCGCTCTCTCGGTCCGAGTCTCGGATCCTTGGCTACTAAACCTCTCTCCTTGTATCCACCCTCTGCCCACCTTGTTCATGCACACGCTTTCGAGCACGTTCAGCCAAGCGTTCGGCATCATGACGACCCAAGGCAGCATGGGCGGTGTAGCCCCTAGCTTGATCCTTGCCCAGACTGCAGGTGCTGTGCGATATGACGGCCAACGGCAGAGCTTGCATCTGCAAAGAGATGGGTTGACAGAGGGTCCTCAGCTTGTTCGCTCATGCCCTTGTTCTATCATGTGACCTGACGCATCGGAGGCGAATTGCGGGGAAACATAGGGGGAAGAAATGGTCTTGTTGCACAAATGGGCGTGACTGGCCTTTGGGACGTAAGTACACCCACTCGTCCAAGTGGACCCTCTAACACGGCTCAGATTCTCAGACCTTCAGGGAGGCTGCGGTCGCTTACTCACATCGCCGTCGTCGATGGTTTCGAGGCCAATCCTGCCAATCTTCGCGGTCTTCGCATCGGCATTGACGCATCTATCTGGTTCTTTCAAGCTACTTACGGAAGAGAGGGAGAGAACCCTGAACTTCGCACACTGTTCTTCCGTTGCGCGAAGCTTACGAGCGCGCCATTCCTTCCTCTCTTCATCTTCGATGGTCCCAAACGCCCCAAGATCAAACGCGGAAAGAGAATCTCGAGGGAAAAGCACTGGTTGGTCGACAGCATGAAGGGAATAATCGAGGCATTTGGATTCGAATGGAGAATGGTGCGTTCGAATATTTCTTTATCAGTCGGCATTCTGCTGACCGCCTCCCTTCTTTGAAGGCCCCCGGAGAGGCGGAAGCCGAACTGGCACACCTGAATAATATAGGCGTCATCGACACGGTCTTGTCAGACGATGTCGACAACTTCCTATTCGGTGCCAAGATGGTCATTCGCAGGTGCGCACTGACTAACACTCCTATGCAAATCCCTCTCTCATCCTGCTCGATCTAGCGCAAGCGCCACCCTCTCAGGAAACAGCAAGCACAACATGAAGAACGCAGATGGTCGCGTGGACGGCAACCACTCCACCGTCTACACTTCGGCCGAGATCCTCGCGCACCCGTCCGTCCAGCTGACCAGAGGTGGACTCATCCTCATCGGCTTGCTCTCTGGCGGCAACTACCACCAGGCCGGCCTCGCCCGCTGTGGGCCCGGAATTGCGCACGGGCTCGCAAAGTGCGGATTCAGTGACGAGCTCCTCGAGGCAGCTCAGTCTCTGACCCGCGACGAGCTCCTTGACTTCCTCATCACGTGGCGCGAGGACCTGCGCAGCGAGTTGCGCACCAATGTGCGTGGACACCTTGGCTCCAAGAAGCCCTCTCTGGCCAAGGATGTACTGGACTCGTTTCCTGATGTCGACGTCCTGCTCTTGTACACCAATCCAATCATCAGCGCGACGGACGCCGGCGCGCGCCGCACACACACGCCACCCCACTGGGAGCGCGAACCGGATCTCGGAAAGCTCGCGCACCTTTGCGAGTTGCACTTCGAATGGGGGCTCAAAGACACCATCATCAAGCGTTTCCGTACCGTTCTGTGGCCGAGTATTGTACTCCGCGCCCTGCGACGCTCTGCATTGAAAGCTGCCGTGTCGGAATCCCGCAAGAAAGAGAGCGAGCCGATCCAGGACGTATCTGGGACTCCATCGAAGCTGCTGGCGCGGCACTTCTCGTCTATGGGTGTCAGAGCACACGGCACAGGCGATGGAGGTGGAGATGGAGGTCTGCGGGAGCTCATCGTGAAGATTCACGGCTCGCGGTCACACGCCTACACCAACAGCATCTTGGAGTACCGCCTTGAGGTCGCGCCCGCGGAGCTTGTGCGCCTTGCTTGTGCGGGGATTCATGGACTCCGGGAGCCCGCAGACACCACGTACGACGTGTTGCCCTCGGAATCCGAAGAGAGCGACGGAGATTCTGACGGCGGGGACACGGGCAAAAGGAGGAAGAAGCGCGGCGCGGGCCCCCCACCGGAGCCAGACAGCCACTTGCGCATGTGGATGCCAGCATGTTTGCTCCTTGCTGTGCTTCCAGACCTCGTCAAGCAGTATGAAGCCGAGCTCAAGGCAAAATGCGCAAAGAAGTCATCAAAGGGTAAACAACGAGCACCTTCGATGAAAGTGTCCTCCAAACGGCACTTCACCACGTCCGATGACGACAAGGCTTCCCTTAGCCCCTCCAAGAAGACAAAGTCACCTTGCAAGGTACTGCAGAGGCTCGACAAGAATCTCAACCTGGACGTCAATCTCTGTGGGGCACCTCCGCCGACTACGTCTTCTCCAGCCCACAAAAGACCTCCTCTGCAGCCATTCCCTATGGCCTGTGAGGAGGAGGAATCGAGCGACGACAATTAAAATGGATGCCCCAGCAATGGTGGCGGCCGCGCATCATAGTCGAGTTCGATTTGCGAACTCCCGCGTGCCCTTCAAGTGCGCCCAAGCTTAGAATCACACGAGTCGAAAGGATAAAAAATAGGGGATCAACGGCTTTTCATTCACACGGCAGTATTAACTAGGAGCGATTTTGTATGTGAACAACAAAACGTGTATATGGTTTAAATATAGGGCGAGACTTGTAGCTAGCTACCACAAAAAGGATAAGGTAGAGAAAGAGAGAAAAGTAAGGAATGTGGAAATAAGTAGCGACCCTCGGGGCTGCTGTGGGGGCAGATGTGTGAGGTTGGGTTCTCGGGACGGGGAGAGGGCGCCTCGACGGGTGGCGGCGACTTGTGGCCGATGGAAGACTGAGACATGGTGCTCGTGGCACCTGTGTTGTGCCCTCGTTTCCACCAAAGGGGCCATGGGACGCCTGAACGGGGGCCAAGCGCCGCGTATGCGTGAAGGAGGTGGGTGCGTCGTGATCCACTCGTTGACGACGAACGACGGACGACGAACAGGGGGGCTGCACGCGCCCCATATGCGTGAAGGAAGTGCGTCAGTGATCCTGCTCGTCAATGACCGACAATGACTGACAACGGACCTGCACCCGCTCTCTTGCTTCCATCGCACGACCTCGACCGTCACCTCTGCCGCCTCCGAGGACTGTCCAGCACACGCGGTCACGTTCATCAGGAAAAACCTCCCGCGTTAGCGAGAGATAATTTCGTTAGGCTAACGGAAAACTATTGCTGGCCTAGATTATCAGAATTATACTGACCCCCGATTATATTATGAGTAATTTTCTGAAAATCGAAAGATAATTTCGGTCAAAGCAAATCATAATTAATGGCTAGGCTACCAGCAATTTTCAGCTACGCTACTGGTAAATTTTGGCTTTGCTAATACTAAGTTATGACCAAATATCACTAAAGCAATCATGTCTGAAACAAAGTTGTTGATAACGTGAATGTGGGTATCACAGACCACTGTTGACTGTAAATATATATCAGTAGGAATCAGAAGAACAAAAGGAATCAACTTACAGTGGACTGATTTGGTGTCTTGGCTTGTTGAAAGCATTGAGGTGTTCACTCTTCAAGGTCGTCAATATCAAGTTGTGCAATTGGTGCTCCCGAGGGTGCTCCAATATCAATGGTGGTGCTACGATGGCTGACTAGTCAATGATGCGATAACACCAGGATTGTGAACTCACTTTGCCTGTGAATAGATGTTTGCCATCATGGAGCGGAATGCACTGCCCCGCTTCTTCTGAATAAGGCGAAGTGTGTTGACATGGCCTTGATAGACATCCAGATACGAGTTTGCTGAAAACTCCATAACCTGATGTTCACCTGTACGCCATTCATAGAGTGCGGCATATAGCTGACAACTTTGGTTAGTATGCTTGCATGCAAACATGAATCAAAACTTACCGCTGTTGCCACCAACGCCACCATCGGAACAGGTACCTCATACACAGTCACACCATTAAGGGTTTCGGAGCTTGGGAATAGATAGTTGAAACGATTAGCAAATGATGTACGCCCTCCACTGAAAAATAAGTTGTGGATGGCATCAATGATCCGCCTGTTTCGATATGGTTTTGAGCGCATCACATGACCCTGATGACTGGCACTCTACTGAAGTGTTAGATCGATACATCCATACAAGTGACACTTACATTTAACCCCCCTGGGAAAGTGTAGTTGTAGTTCAAAGTTTGTGCTTGAACATAGCAAGCGACCTCCATTTTTGAAGACATAGCCAAGAACACTGTTGAGATAATTGAGCTACAGCACTCTTTGACCTCGCCTCGGAAAAGGGAGATGCGGGCGCATGGCTTCAATAAATATATCAGCTATCTCTTTTAAGAGGGTACCGTCATACTTACAAGAGGGACAATTTTCATAAGATAGTCTTTGTCGTTCAACAGCTGTGTATAAATTAATGCTGTGGTAGGCCCACATCTCCCAGCAGCAGTAATAAGAGCGTCACGAATAAAGGACAGGGCAAGGACTACATCCGGGAATGCGTGTTCAAAGAGTATTGAGGCTCAGACATTTTCAAACGCGTCTTGAATAACAGAGCGTAAGAGAGTACCCTGCATAGTTAGTATAACACGGTTGGTGCCCGGAATAAACTGAATATCTGTGTCCACAGACCACACAGAGGGTGACTGAGTTTGCGTGTCCCCCTGAGGCTGGTTGGTGGCAGAGGCTTCTAACGGCACTGCATTATTCACCGTTGTATATAATTATTGCTGTTAGCAGAGAGAACACAGACAGTGACAAGTCTACTTACCTGAGGCTTTGGCAGTAGGCGGCACGAAGGCAGTTGCCGGAAGAAGTGTGGGCACAGTTGCACTGTCATCATGCCCCACTGGCACTTTGGAGTTGTATACCTGTTTGCCTGTTGAGAGAGCCGACCCAGTCCAGGATGGTCTCTGTGAAGGCCGTAGTGTCAAACATTGTTGCAGGGGATTGCTAACGTACCTCAATTGCCATTGCCTTCTCTTGCAGTCCTTGAGGGAGGACAGTCAGCTCCTCAGCCTGCTCGTCAATCCAGTCTTCCTCGTCCTCAGTGTGTTCGTCACTGATAGGGTCAGGGAGTTGCTTGGTTTCGGTATGGTCAAAGATGGAGGCACCGTTGTAGCGGGGATAAAAGGACAAAGCTGGTGGGTAAAAAAAATGAAGTGATTCATTTGTTCCGCACAAATATGATTTGTAAGCAGGTCTCACTTCGTTGCAATTGTTGCCTGCCCTCACTTGGTCCCCCTGCTCTATCAGATGAAGGCTGTCTTGCCATCTCACCTTCACTAGTCAATTGAAGCTGCATGGGACGGCAATGAACTGGGCCTTTTGACATCAATCAGAAAGATCTCCTGGTACTGTACTATGCTACATACCAACTTTGCGTGTTCTTTTGGCAGGGTTTGAGTCACTAGCCCGCGCTGCCAGATTGGTGTGGATACCGGTGTTTTTATAGGAGGGTGAGGTGCGTCTCTTTTTGGCTATTTGTAATGTTAGTTATGCCTGACACGAGGGTTTTGAACCCACCTATTAGATTGGTTTGGAGATTGTCGGAGTCCTTATTGATAACGTCTTGACCTACGACTTTGACCCTGTTCAATACATCCGGACTTGTAGCCTGTTCCAATGACACATGGCTGCTGTCTAAACCCCCCTCAGCCTGATTCCTCATGGCTTTCAGAGCCCGGTGTGTGCGAGGTGCCATTGATGACAGATAAAGATCAAATGTGAAAAGAGTGGAATGGGCACGTAAGTATGGCCAGAAACGAGTGGGATGTGTGTGTGTGGACAACCAGAAACGAATGGGATGGGTGAGGACTTTACTCAAATATTGTGTCACCTTTATATTCATGCTGTGTTGCACCGATTTAAGAAGCCTGCTAAAACTTAGTCCCATTTCATCCCCACCATGCCCTCAACCATTGTCCAATGTCATGGCTGCGGTAAGGGTTTCACACCCTGGGGCCTCTCCCAACACACTAGCAGGACACAAGACACCGACTGCCTGTTCAGCCCACCCCACACATGACCCGGTGCCTGCACAACCGCCATCACAATCAATGCCAAACATAGCGCCTTTGATGCCGCTAAACACAAATATGGAGTCATGGGATGCGGCGGACATACCCACTGGGGATGAATACTATGGCACTGATGGGCCTGTTGTCATGGAACAACCAGGGTATGAGAGCTTGCCACCACCCGGATCAGAAGATGGTATGGGCTTCACGGTGTTCACCTGGGCTTTCTACTAACCATGCATTACAGACAGCGGCAGCAATAATGGATCCAATCACATGGGTGACGACACTGACTTCACAGATGCTAACGCATTCGAAATTCTATCTCAACATGATGTTTCCTCTGTGGCCAACACGGAAATGGGTCATCCTGACGGTGATATTTCATCGGCACAACCTCCAGAAAACACAGGTCTGCTTGTTATTCAAACTGAGACAGGCAATTCGGAAGCTAGCCCAAATGTGGTCATTGAGAACTTTCCTCATGGGCATCCTGGCGCCCCGGTAGCCAGTACTCCTCAAGGCACATCCATTTACGAGTCAACCCGGGACATACTCGGAGAGTCGCTATGGGCTCCCTTTCAGTCCCAGTGCGACTGGGAGATTGCACGTTGGGCAAAGATGCGTGGCCCAACATCTTCGGCTGTGACAGAATTACTCGCAATTCCTGGGGTATGTGTGTATCTACTCTTCATTGCACGACTAAAGCACCACATAAGCTTGTTGACAGGCTTGGATTATCATATAGGACAAGCCAGGAACTTAACAGTATCATCAACAAGAAGTTGTCTGGGCCGCCACAGTTTCAGTGTGAAGAACTCACCATTGGGGGTGAATGTGTCCAGTTCCATTACCGCAACATCATCCAGTGTATCCGGGCTCTCTTCAGAAACCCTGAGTTTGCACATGATCTGGTCTTTGCCCCCGAGCGCCACTATACCAACTCCACCAAGACATGCCGCATCTATAATGAGATGCACACCGGAGAGTGGTGGTGGTCTGTACAGGTGCGTAACTGGACTGTCCTTCCAAATTGAGTACTTACAAGTAATACCAGACAACCCTTGAAGCACATCATCCCGGTGCGACAATAATCCCACTCATCATATCCTCCGACAAAACCCAGCTTACTGTCTTCCTGCGGAAGACAGCATACCCCATTTATATGAGTATTGGCAATATACCAAAGGACATCCGCCGAAAGCCATCACGCTCGGCACAAATGTTAATTGGATATATTCCTACTTCAAAACTTGTGGGTATCACTAATAAAGCCGCGCGCCGGTGCGCACTTGCAAACATGTTTCACTTTTGTATGGAAAAGGTACTAGATCCGATTCGCAAGTGTGGAGAAATAGGCCTTGTGATGATGAGTGGGGATGGGACCTGGCGCCACTGCCATCCCATCTTTGCCACTTTCGTAGGTGACTACCCCGAACAGACCCTTGTTACATGCACATTCAACAGTCGTTGCCCAAAATGTCTAGTTCCCCCTAACCAACTGGGGGAATACAATCACTTCCCTCCTCGGAACCACCCTGAGGCAATCGACACTTACCTACTAGCCGATGAAGACATAGGCTCATTTCACGCAGCTTGTCACAGTGCCGGACTCAAATCTGTGTATCACCCATTCTGGCATTCCCTCCCACTTATCAACATCTTCCTATCAATCACTCCCAATGTCCTCCATCAGCTGCTTCAAGGAGTTATGAAGCACGTTCTGTCATGGCTAACTAACCCAGCTGTCTTTGGGCCAGTGGAGGTTAATGCACGATGCCGATCAGTGCCACCGAACCACCACATCACGCTCTTCACCAAGGGCATAACCAGTCTTTCACGTGTTACAGGAAAAGAGCACAAAGATATGTGCTGTTTTCTCATTGGTTTGATTGCTGACCTCCCTCTTCCGGGCGGGCAAACATCATCACGCGTTGTTAGGGCTGTGCGTGCCATCCTTGATTTCATCTATCTAGCACAGTTTCCATCACATACAACTGACACACTTGGCTGCCTTGAAGCCTGTCTCACTCAATTCCACAACAATAAAAGTGTTTTTCTTGACCTCGGTGTACGCAATCACTTCACAATTCCTAAGTTCCATAGTCTACTCCATTACAAATCCTCCATCACCCTTTTCAGCACCACAGACAACTATAATACAGAACAGTCGGAACGGCTCCACATCGACTTTGCCAAGGATGCATACCGCGCAACCAACCGCAAAGATGAATACATACAGATGACAGCGTGGTTGGAGCGCCGTGAGAAGATACTTTCCCACATGGCATATATCAATTGGCGGCAGCAAGGCAACAACGCAACAACACAAATCTCAGTACCCCTAGGACCCCTGCAAGCACGACTACGGTATCCTAGGATGCCTCATAATCCGTCAATTAAGGCAGTATCATTTGACACACTAGCAGAAAGATACAGCGCTGTGGATTTCCAGGATGCGCTTGCTGATTACATTGCCAAGGTCAACCACCCTGGTGCCTCTGCAGCAACACTACGTGCACGGGCAGCTGATACATTACTTCCATTCCGCTCCATTCCCGTCTTTCATAGGATCAAATTCACATCTACCAGCAACTCCGACAACTCCGAAATAGTGGACAGTGTTGTTATTCGGCCAGAACAAAATGACACTCATGGACGCGTCATACCATCACGGTTTGACACTGTACTTGTCCATGGTAGGCACCAAACCATACATGGAAACAATGGTGAGTTTTGATCATACTCCGACATCTATATACATCTCATTGTTGCTCAGGTCACCAGATAGCACAACTTCGTGTTATCTTCCAATTACCAAAGAAGGTCGTTGATGACCTCTTTCCTGGCACCAGCGCTCCTACACACCTTGCATATGTGGAATGGTTTTCACCCCTGTCAGCAACACAGGACGTCAACCACCTAATGTATAAGGTGACAAGGTCAATACACTGTGGCCACCGGCGTGCCGCTGTGATTCCAGTCGAGTCCATTATCGGTAGTATTCATTTACTCCCACGATTTGGACCTATTACTCCTCAAGATTGGGACAGTTTTTCAGTATTGGATCAATGCAATACCTTCTATGTAAACCCATTCAGCGATAGGCATAACTATCTCATATTTTCGTAGAGATTTTTCGACAATACTTTGGCTAAACAATGTTTACATTTATTTGAGCCAACAAACAACACGGTGGTGTGACTCATGGATTCAGCTGGTATCAGCAACACCCTTTCTCGTCACCCTGCTATTCTTGCTAGACGCCACTTGAGTCTTGATCACCTGCAGGGATAATTGTCCCATCTGGTTGTCATGTTCACATATTTGTGCTCATGTTTCCAGGCTGCAGCTTTGGTCACTGGCTTGGGGCAACCATTTCACTCGCACACACTCCCCACACGTTACTTCAATTGCCATCTCCATCATGTCACAATGGACACCAACGCCGATCACCTTGCAAGTGGCTCATAGGGCACTCATTCCGAGGCTATGCGTTCCCGCGCCTCTTTCATCCTTGGTGTCACTGCACCCGTCACTCCTCATCGCCACTCGACCCCAGCCTCTTTTCTCTTCTTCCACTACCCATCCTCGGTCGCCATAATGGCCCGCTCCACTCTTTCTGTTTTTATGACCGTCGCCTCTGCTTCACACATACCGCTGTAAGGCCAGCCCGAGCGCTGGGCTCGAAAACGTCCATATTTGGTACGTTCGCCTTCCCCCATCACTCACTCACTCTCACCCTCGTCGCTTGTTACCCATTCGCACACACTCAAGACTCGGACACAACGGACACCGACGACGATTGCCTCGCAAATGGCCACCTAGAAGACATACAGCGCGCAATCCCGCGCCTCGTGCATTCATCGCCACTCCGCCCTTGTCGCATCGCTCACAGTCTCACCCTCACAATCAACCCCCTTGAGCTGTCAAGAGGCTCCTTTCGTCGATCACTTTGTGTTAGCACGCGTCACCTCGGTCTTGGTGTCTTGTCATCGACATTTAGTTGAGTGTTTTCTCTCCATTCATTCCTTTTTGATTTGATTCGTTTCATTCCGCACTTCGTCTTGTCCTCTTTCTATGCCACCCTCTTATCCTTTCTACCTTAGTTTAGCTACAGGTCTCCTTTTTTGTACTTAAACACTGCTCTAGAGTCATTGGTCGTGTTGCCCCGGCCATTTCCCCCATCTAATTCTCGCGCATGAAATTGGATCGAGTCAGGCCCAAATGAGGGCACTCAAAACTACTTGTCATCATCTTGCTCGTTCTTGCCGCTTCGGACAGCAATCGTCCTTACACCGCCCAGCTTCCTACTTTCCCGGCAATGGCCCGCTCTGCTCTTTCTGTTTTTTTGGCCGTCGCCTCTGCTTCATATGTTGCCACCCAACTTCCCACCTTCCCGGCAACGCCCCTTGCCTCGCTGAGTTTCACCTATCCTCCTCAGTTGCCCTACGAAGCCGTCCCTAATACATATGTTCGCAGGAATCCAACAATATCTTCAACTCGACCACCGAGAACCAGCAGTCCCTGTGTCAGATTGCGTTTGTCAACAGCATTGCCGAGTCGTTGTTAGTGACGTCTCTGCGATCAAGATTTGCAACCTTTCTGGGTCCAACCCCGCTGGTTACGGCCGGCACACGGTTGATCGTATTGGTGTGGCGCACGTACAACATGCCCAACAATGCTCAGAATGATGTCTCCGAAGTTTGTGACCCCGGTCCTATGGATATACCTGGCGCCTATACCTTGAACGGACAAATGCTTTCATACTCTCAGCCTGTCAACTCCCTGAGCCCAATCTCAACAACGCCTTTCACTCCCCGTATCCCTTCCGGCTCTAACTGCCAAACCTTCCAGAGTTCCACTTTATACACAGATCTCGTTTTGGTCTCGGCTCTGACCCTATCCGGTGCATCAACTTTTACTCCTAGCCCATCAGGGAAGAGCAGTTCCAGTGGTACGACTAGCACTCGTACTAGTACCAATTCTCCGGCATCGTCTACATCCGGATCTAACAGCGCTGGTGCGGTCACTATCTCCCTGTTCTCAAGCATTCTCGGTGTCGCGTTCTCTATTGCGTTCCTTGTGTAGATGGATATGTTTGACACTCTTATGATCTGGTATGACGGTTGAGGGTTCACGGCGTAATAGAGTGGTTATCAGAGACCCATGGGCAGATGCTCGTTCGGATATCAATTTGCGTAACGTGCATTACCCGCAGTTGTATGCGTGTTCCCGCAGTCTGTCATGGTGTACCTTAATCCCACTCAGTGTAGCCAATTTTACCACGGCTTTTCCTCGTGTCTTTCTCGTGGATTGCGTTACCTCTGATAGGTTATTTCATTTTTGTTAGAAACTTTCCGAAAATTTATACTTAAGCTAAACCGTGATTACTTCTGACGGGTTTATGTGATATTATTGATACATTATCTCGCTTTATGTGTCTTACTTCGCTTAACAATAATTTAAACTCGCACTATCTCTCGTTAACGCGGGAGGTTTTTCCTGATGTTGCACGAAACCCGGGCCCGGCGCTGCAGCCAGCCAGAAAGGCAACTCAGTCGACGAAACAAGCGAGGAGGGACCGCGGGGGAATCCGGCGTTCACGCGGCGGGAGGGACGAACCAACAAGGGAACCCGTCCCAAAACGGAAGGAGTCCCAAAGGAACGAGTTCGGTATACGTTGTATCCACGCCATGAGCCGGTGTCACCCAGGAGATGTATTCCGACTCGAAATTGGCGCTGGCGGTGGCGTGGGGAAGTCACCGAGGTCACATGCCCCTGTCACCGGGTGGCCACCGGGGTGAAGGGACATCAACCTAACCAAGCTACCTAAATAAGAAAATACCAAAAGGAGCGATGTACAGACACATAAACACACTATAGAGAATGCTTTAGCAACAAATAACAGAAGGGGGGTGAAGTTGGCACATCAAGCGTTCCTTCAGGAAGCACTTGGCCTCATTGTGGCCAAGGCAAGAGCAGAACCTGCATTTGGGGTGACTAGAGGCTCTGTCTTGTGAATTGTGGTTGGAGGAAGAGGAGTGGGGGGTTGTCGACACCTTAGAACGCGATTTTGAGGGTCAAGAAGTGGCAAAACATGCAGATGATGTTCCAGAGATGTTAGAGCGTGTCTGGTCCATGTTCCTGAGTGACTGTATGACAGATTGCTTGTCAAACTTGTCCAGGACTGAAATTGTGTGCACAACTTCATCAAAGGACTGTGGAAGTGCTCTGATGATTGCCATAACAGCTAGCTCGTCATAGAGGTTGTCCAGGGTGAAGGAAGGGGGTGAAAGCGACTTTATGACACTAATCTGCTCATCCACCTTGTTAATGAGTGATTCCAGGGACTCAGAATTTTCTTTCTGGGTGGAAAGGAGAGTGTGATAGGCATTGAAGCGATGGGCAGTTTGCTGTTGCACATAGTTAGCCTTGAGAGTGTCCCAGATAGCAGTGGGGTCGTCTTCACAGTCCCTAATAAGCACCCTTAGCTCATGAGACATTGCTGTTTTGAGGGCTCCAGCAGCTCTCTCAGCCTTGACCTCCCATCTCTTGAGTTTGTCCTCATCTGGGGGCGTAGCAGCGGTCAGTACATTGCCCTTAGAGTCCAGAACTTCAGGTTTGCCAGTTGGCTTCTTCTCTGAGCCAGGAACGAGTCACCAAAGGCCTTAAGCTGTAGCCAGGACTTGATGTCATCAGCCCAGAGGTGATAGTTTTCGCTTGTGAGAGGAGAAATAGAGGCAATGGATGTGTCTCTGGAAGCGGACATGATGGAGGCGGTGTAATTGAGCGAATGGGAGAGATTTGGGCGATTTGAGTGAGTGGGAAGAGTGGAAAGGGATGGAAGTAAATGAAATGATAGGAATGAATGTGTGAGGAGCTAGGACAGAGCAGAGCGATGTAGACAGCAAGGAGGACAGCTGGAATCAATTAAGGCGCAGGGCAGGGCCCATAACCTGTTAAAATGCGACCATATAAGGGCCCTTGAGTCACAGAGGACACAAGGGGACTGCAGAGGAGGACTACTCACCTGCAGAGGAGGATATAAGATTAAAGGTTATTTTTCCGTCCTCTGCAGGATATATCAACCTGACTAAGCTACCTATTTAAGGAAATACAAAAAGGAGCGATGTACAGACACATAATCAAACTATAGTGGACACTTCACCAACAAATAACAAGCAACCACTTGGGAACCTTGGATCATACATGGAGAAGTGTGTATTCATTGGATACCCTCAGGGCTACAAGGGATGGAAGTTCTACAATCCATCCTCAAAGAAAGTCATTATTTCAGAAAGAGCTGACTTTGATGAACACTTTTTCATGCTCCAGAGGCATTCAGCTTTCTGATTTGCCTTCTGTTCCTCCAATTTCGCCTCCAAGTCCATCTGTTCACTCTCCTTCACTCCTTCACCTTCTTGTTATTTGTTGCTTAAGCGTCCACTGTAGTGTGTTTATGTGTCTATACATCGCTCCATTTGGTATTTCCTTATTATGGTAGCTTAGTCAGGTTGATATATCCTGCAGAGGACGGAAAAATATCCCTTAGTCTTATATCCTCCTCTGCAGGTGAGTAGTACTCATTTACTTTAATCAATATAGTCTTATATCCTCCTCTGCAGTCCCCTTGTGTCTGTTATTTATTGCTGAAGCGTCCACTATAGTGTGTTTATGTGTCTGTACATCGCTCCTTTTGGTATTTCCATATTTAGGTAGCTTAGTCAGGTTGATATATCCTGCAGAGGACAGAAAAATAGCCCTTAGTCTTATATCCTCCTCTGCAGTCCCCTTGTGTCCTCTGTGACTCAAGGGCCCTTATAAGGTCGCATTTTAACAGGTTATGGGCCCTGCCCTGCGCCTTAATTGATTCCAGCTGTCCTCCTTGCTGTCTACATCGCTCTGCTCTGTCCTAGCTCCTCACACACTCATTCCTATCATTTCATTCACTTCCATCCATTTCCACTCTTCCCACTCGCTCAAATCGCTCAAATCTCTCCCATTCGCTCAATTACACCGCCTCCATCATGTCCGCTTCAAGAGACACTTCCATCGCCTCTATTGCTCCTCTCACAAGCGAAAACTATCGCCTCTGGGCTGATGATATCAAGTCCTGGCTACAGCTTAATGGCCTTTGGTGACTGGTTTCTGGCTCAGAGAAGAAGCCTACTGGCAAACCCGAAGTTCTGGACTCTAAGGGCAATGTACTGACCGCTGCAACGCCCCCAGATGAGGACAAACTTGAGAGATGGGAGGTCAAGGCTGAGAGAGCTGCTGGAGCCCTCAAAACAGCGATGTCTCATGAGCTCAGGGTGCTTATTAGGGACTGTGAAGACGACCCCATTGCTATCTGGGATACCCTCAAGGCCAACTTTGTGCAACAGCGAACTGCCCCTCGCTTCAATGCCTATCACACTCTCCTTTCCACCCAGAAAGACGATTCTGAGTCCCTGGAATCGCTTATTAACAAGGTGGATGAGCAGATTAGGGTCATCAAGTCGCTTTCACCCCCTTCCTTCACCCTAGACAACCTCTATGATGAGCTAGCAGTTATGGCGATCATCAGAGTGCTTCCACAGTCCTTTGATGAAGTTGTGCGCACAATTTCGGTCCTGGACAAGTTTGACAAGCAATCTGTCATCCAATCGCTCAGGAACATGGATCAGACTCGCTCTAACCTCTCTGGAACGTCATCAGCGTTTTCAGCCGCTTCTGGACCCTCAAAATCGCGTTCTAAGGCGTCCACAACCCCCCATTCCTCTTCCTCCACTCACAACTCACAAGACAGCGCCTCTAGTCGCCCCAAATGCGAGTTCTGCTCTCGCCTTGGCCACAATGAGGCCAAGTGCTTCCTAAAGGAACGCCTAATGCGCCAACTTCACCCCCCTTCATCCTCCACAGCCTCACCAGCCTCCACATCGTCTCATGCATCCCCAGCTGCCCCACAGTCCGCTTCAGTTGCATCAGCAAGTGCCTTCTTTTCTGCTCCCCAGTCCGAAGCTCACACTTGCTGGAATGCAGACACTGGCGCCTCAGCTCATATGACATTCAATCGTCATTGGATGCGAAATTTAAGGCCTCATAGAGTCGAAATAAGGCTGGCTGATGGTTCTGTGGTGTATTCTGAAGGGGTGGGCTCAGTGCGATTCAATCCTGTGGTTAATGGGCAGGAGATGGCGCCTCTAGAGTTCTCCAATGTCCTTTATGTTCCTGCTCTTTGCAGTAATCTATTCTCTGTGCTATATCTCACTGTTTATCGCCATTTCATCGTCTCCATTGAGAAGGACACTATGCACTTCATCAAGGACAACAGGATTGCCTTCCAAGTGAAGACTGGGGCTGCCAATGCTGCTTATCTTGTGGGGGACACCATCCCTGTCGAAGAATTTGCCTCCCTTTCATCTGCTACCACTCTCCCACTAGACTGGGACCTCTGGCATCGTCGCCTTTGCCATCATCACCTTGCAGGCATCAAGAAGCTGCATTCAGGTAACCTAGTGACGGGTTTTAAGCTTGATTCACAAGCTGGCCCTGATCTGGTATGTGAAGCCTGCAAAGCTGGCAAGATGCATGCAGATCCCTTTCCAATTTCGTCCTCCAGAGCCTCAAAACTGCTCCAACTCGTCCACAGCGATGTCCATGGCCCTGTCAAGGTGCCTACACATCAAGGGTATCGCTACTGGGTCACATTCATCGATGACTTCTCTCGCTTCAAGGCAGTCTATCTCCTTAGGCGAAAGTCAGAGACCTTTGCTGCTTTCAAGCAGTTCAAGGCTTGGGCAGAGAATGTCACTGGAGCGAAACTGGGCACTCTGAGGGATGATAAGGGTGGGGAATACATGTCAAGGGAGTTTGAAGCGTTCTGCATTGATCATGGCATCCAGAGGCAGCACACTGTAAGGAATCGACCTCAGCAGAATGGAGTTGCAGAGAGAGCGAACAGAACGATGGAGGAAGGTGTTGTGTCGATGTTGCATGAGTCTGGAATGCCTACAGCTTTCTGGAGAGAAAGAAGCACTGGCTGCTTTCATTCACACTAACAACAAGCTGGCCACCTCAGCTCTCCCTGAGGCGACACCTTATCAGGTTCTCTATGGGACTAAGCCAGATCTCTCTATGCTTCGAGTTTGGGGCTGTACTGCTTATGTGCTGATACAGAGGGACAAGCGACCACTAGGGAGCCTTGGATCGCACATGGAGTGTTAAAATGCGACCTATAAAGGGCCCTTGAGTCACACAGGACACAAGGGGACTGCAGAGGAGGATATAAGACTATATTGATTAAAGTAAAGGAGTACTACTCACCTGCAGAGGAGGATATAAGACTAAGGGCTATTTTTCCGTCCTCTGCAGGATATATCAACCTGACTAAGCTACCTAAATAAGGAAATACCAAAAGGAGCGATGTACAGACACATAAACACACTACAGTGAATGCTTAAGCAACAAATAACATGGAGAAGTGTGTATTCATTGGATACCCTCAGGGATACAAGGGCTGGAAGTTCTACAACCCAATCTCAAAGAAGGTCATTATTTCAGAAAGAGCTGACTTTGATGAACGCTTTTTCATGCTTCAGAAGCATTCAGTTCCCCTCCTACCTCCCCCTCGCCTCAATTCACTCCTTGAGTCGCCTACAACCTCCCTTACACTCCCAGGACATCTCAGACGATGTTCTGGACGCTCCAATTGACTCACAGAAGCCAATTCATGGGGGAGATGGGTCTACTTCTTCTGATTTGCCTTCTGTTCGTCCCATTTCGCCTCCAAGTCCTCCATTCCATTCCCAAACACCCCCTTCCACTTACCATTCGCTTCCACCTGCCACTCCTTCGCCTGTACCTCCTCCAGTTCGCATTAACCTTCCTCCTCCTGCTCCCTCTCGTCCTCAACGCTTCAGACGTCCTAGAGATGAGTGGCTGTCAGAACAGTGGGCTGTTCCAGATCGTTACAAGCAGCCCAGGGAGCCAACACCAGCAATTGCCTCTTCAGACGAAGATGAGGACTCTGATGACCCTATTGATCTCATCCAGGCTGGTGCAGCTTCTACTTCTGAACCCACATCTTACAGGCAGTCACAGCAACGCTCTGATGCTGATTTGTGGCACAAAGCTTGTGAGGAAGAGATGGAGGCTCATAGAGTCAATGGGACTTGGGAAGTCGTGAAATTGCCTCCTGGGAAGCGTGCCATTGGCTCCAGATGGTTCATGAAGGTGAAGCGCAATGCAGATGGCTCCCTGGATCGCTACAAGTCCAGATTAGTTGCCAAAGGCTATTCTCAGCGTCCTGGCTTCGATTTCAAGGAGACATTTGCTCCCACTGTCCGCTACTCCACCATTCGCATTGTACTCGCTTTGGCAGCTCTGGAGGACCTTGAACTTCGCTCCATTGACATCTCTCATGCCTATCTCAATGGCACTCTGGAGGAAGAGATCTACATGCAGCAGCCTGAGGGATTTGAAGTGGGCGGACCAGATCATGTCTGCAAGCTAAAGAAGTCGCTCTATGGCTTGAAGCAAGCAGGCAGGGTCTGGAACAAGACCCTTCACTCTGTGCTCTGTTCTATGGGCTTTGAACGCGTCCAATCCGACCATGGGCTCTACATCTTCCTCAGGGATGATGTTAGGATCTTAATGCCTGTGTTTGTCGATGATATCACGCTTGCCTGCAAAGATGGAGCCAGGATCGACTCAATCGTTCAAGAACTCTCTCAGCACTTCAAATTGCGAGATCTAGGCCCTACCACTCAGCTTCTAGGCCTAGAAATCCACAGAGATCGTTTCTAATCGCTCCCTTTCCATTTCCCAGACTCAGTACATCTCCAACCTCCTTCATGAGCATGGTTTGAGCGATTCAAAGCCTGTTTCCACTCCTCTCAACCCAGGAATTTGTCTTTCCACCTCCATGTGTCCTCAGAACGAAGCAGAAGCCTCAGAAATGCGCCAGTATCCCTACATCTCTGTTTGTTGAATTTGTGGGACCTCAACAGCCCAATGGGGACAAAGGCCCAATGGGGAAATATGGCCCAAAGGGGAAACGGCCCAAAGGGGAAAGTGTGGGTCCACACAAGAAAATGACCAGACTGGGGTTTGAACCCAGGACCTCCCGGTTATATACTGGGTGCTCTAACCACTGAGCTATATGGCCCTGAGTACAGGGTGTTGGTTTCACAATGATATCAACCATGACAGATTGCATATCCAACACTGTTGTAGGTTGTCTGATGTACTTGGCAGTCACCACAAGGCCAGACATTGCTTATGCTGCCGGAGTCCTTGCCAGATTTAACTCCAATCCTGGCCTGGCTCACTGGCAAGCTGCAAAGCATGTGCTTCGCTATTTGAAGGGTACTATGGATCACAAGCTTGTCTACAAGCCTTCCACTTCGCCTGAGCCCTTCATCACTTATTCTGATGCTGATCATGGTGGAAATCCGGACAATGGCAAGTCCACAGGTGGATATGTGGTCAAGATTGGTTCTGGAGCGGTTTCATGGAGTTCCAAGTTGCAGCCTTTGGTTGCCTTGTCCACAACTGAAGCAGAGCACATCTCTGCTGTTGAAGCGGGCAAGGAGATCCTCTGGATGCGTCAATTCATGGGGGAGCTTGGCTATCCAATCAGTGGGCCTTCACTCCTCAAAATGGACAATCAATCGGCCATTGCAGTCAGCAAGAACCCAGGCATCACAGCAAGATGAAGCACCTCTCACTTCGTCTATTTTGGCTTAGGGATGCTGTACAAGATGGTCTTATCAGTCCCAGCTTTGTAGCAACTGAGGAGATGGCTGCTGATATCTTCACCAAGGCACTTGACCGCTTCAAGGTGCAGAAATGTGCTAGTATGCTTGGTTTGTTCAGTTAGTGTTCTGGAGACATGCACAGACATGGGGAGTGTTATTTATTGCTGAAGCGTCCACTATAGTGTGTTTATGTGTCTGTACATCGCTCCTTTTGGTATTTCCATATTTAGGTAGCTTAGTCAGGTTGATATATCCTGCAGAGGACGGAAAAAATAGCCCTTAGTCTTATATTCTCCTCTGCAGGTGAGTAGTATCCTTTTCCTTTAATCAATATAGTCTTATATCCTCCTCTGCAGTCCCCTTGTGTCCTCTGTGACTCAAGGGCCCTTATAAGGGTCGCATTTTAACAGTGTCCTCTGTGACTAAGGGCCCTCACGACTCCAAGTCAACTTGGAGACTACTGTCAAGTGACTGGTACTGTCGCATTGCAGAAGCAGAATTTAAGACAGCCCGGTGGGTAGGCGGGCGATAGTGCCCTGTTCTGTCTACGTCTATAGGTTTAGGTTTGTAGGTTCCCTCACCACCACCACCACCGCCACACTACTGACCGTCCTTACACACTCTGCCAACCTACCCCTCTCCCTCCCACTCTTTAGGGCCTCTCTTCGTACTGTTCGGATCTTCATCACACTCTCCTCACGGCCCCCTCCTTCACGGGCAACCTTGACGTGCCGTCTTTGTTGCCTCGGTGGGATGTGTTTGTTGCCCCCCTCCTCTTGCCCGGTGTCCTCAATCTTCAAGTTCTCCAAGTTCTCCCCGTCTTCCCTCGTTCTTTTCGCACGACACCCTTCACGAGCAACATTGGCGTGCCGCCTGGTTGCCTCGGTGGGAGTGCTGTGGCTTCCTCTCCCACCTGGTGGCACTTATGATTCGTCTGACTCGTGTCGTAAACCTTCACTTTCGCAGGTTCGCCTCGCTCTTTTTCGGTGGCAGCGCTCTGCATACCTTTCCGAGTGAGTACCCATGTTTTTTCTTTCTCCGATCTAGTCTCTGCGGTCCCCTTCTCCCCAGATCAGACAGACCTTGTCGGACTCGCGACTCTCAAGATTGGAGGTCCTTGGAGCGCTACTTCAGGCCCTCCCCTCCACCGCCGCCCTCTGACGACCTTGGGCCGCCCCTCTCCTACCCTTCGCGGAGTCGTAGTGGGGTGAGCCGCGTTCGGATGCCTCTGGCACCGCGCGCGTGTTGCCGGGTCGCTATCTCAGTGGCTGGTCCTGCTGCCCCCTTGTGGGCAACCGTTAGT
This sequence comes from Lactarius psammicola, assembly GCA_025769895.1. Classification (NCBI taxonomy): domain Eukaryota; kingdom Fungi; phylum Basidiomycota; class Agaricomycetes; order Russulales; family Russulaceae; genus Lactarius; species Lactarius psammicola. Next base: position 53,223 of record WTXK01000260.1, read on the forward strand.
ACTCGCCGTCTGTAGGCGGTCAATCCTGACTTGGCACCATTGCGGATGTCAGGTCGGAGAAGAGGAAAGCGGGGCAGGGCGGGAGTGGCAAGCCTGTCCCTCGTCGAGTTCTGGCCGTGGAGCGATGCTCCATACGTTTTCTGTCTGTTGTCGTTTAGGTGAGTGCCGTCATTTTTCCTTGCCATTTTAGTGTTTCTGAACATGTCTAGTCACTTCCACCCGGCAGTCCTCATCTCCAGGCTAGAGGCCATAGATCGTTGCTCCATACCTCCTCCGTCGTCCCTCTGACGACCTTAGGCCCCCCCTCCTACCAACTTCGGAGTCGCAGTGGGGTGAGCCGTGTTCGGATGCCTCTGGCACCAGCGCGGGCGTTTCCAGGTCTCTATCTCAGTGGCTGGTCCTGCTGCCCCTAGTGGGCAACTGTTAGTACTCGCCGTCTGTAGGCGGTCAATCCTGACTTGGCACCACTGCGGTGTCAGGTTACGTGATCTCCTCTGGGTTATTCACTGATGCACCCATGCGAGGACACTGGATGGCAACGCATTTGAAAGGTGCGTTGTTCGTCTGTATACTGTCCCAATCTTACACCTTGTTTCAGGGCTACTGATACTGGCAGCTTAGGCCGTACATTCACGCAGAACGAGCTGCACTGGACGTGTGCATGCCTGCAGGAGGGAATCGTTCTCGAAGACCCTCGCCAGGCTCGTCATGTTGTTCCTAGGACTTGCGTTCTCTCCACCAGCGTTGGTGTTCCGGTTCTAATCCCCCCCCATACGACCGCGTACTCAAAGCGTTCTTCACCACCTTCCTCTCTACATCAGTGACACCACTCCCTGGTCCAGATGCCTGCGACACCCTCAAGACAACGGGCATGCGGTACCTCTATCCGCTCTTCTGGTATGTCTTCTCAAGCCGACGCATACCCCTCTCACCTCCAATTTTATGCAGGCCTTGCTCACCACACCCCTCGCTGACCCCGCACTCTTTGCCGACCTCCGTGTGCAGGGAGCCGCTCTCGACGGGCCGGGCACTGCGTCGTGCAGGTAGTGGAGATTTGGAGAGGGGCTGTGAGATGTTGTCAATGGGTCGTAAAACACTGTAAACACTTTTTGTTTATTGACTGTAATGACATGCCGCCAGCAGTGTGGGCCTTCATACCCACAACACTCTCGAAAAACCGCACACTAACTCACTCAAGGGTAGCTTTTTCCGGGTACGGATGTTGCTGAATGTTGTGAGTTGTGTGTCAAGACTCCGATGTCTTGATGTTGCTGAATGTTGTGTGGTGTGTTGAGATTCCGATGTCTTGAGTCTTAATGTCTTGAGTCATGGACTTGTGATGTTCTGATGTCAGATGTCAGGCTGAATACCTTCTTGATGAAATGTGAGGAGATATAGGGATTATATTGGGAATATGTACTGCTATGTCATCAGGATAAATGACTCGGTCTCATTGACAATGAATGTGCAAAACATACCGAAATTTTATAGGTAATTATATTGAAATTATATTCACGATGTATTTGGTGGCATAACTGCTTCTCATTAGAGAGTACATTGTAAATAGGTTTACAATGTTTTACACAATGTGTTATTTGTTGCTTAATTGTTCACCATAGTTTATTTGTGTGTCTGTTCATCGCTCCATTTGGTATTTCCATATTTAGGTAGCTTAGTCAGGTTGATATATCCTGCAGAGGACGGAAAAATAGCCCTTAGTCTTATCCTCCTCTGCAGGTGAGTAGTACTCTATTACATTAATTAAACAGTCTTATATCCTCCTCTGCAGTCCCCTTGTGTCCTGTGTGACTCAAGGGCCCTATATAGGTCGCATTTTAACACAATGACATTTTAGACATTCTTGGAATGCTTCCTTATAAAATTAACATAAAAATCTGTTTAACATTGGACAATGCCCACAGTGTCTGAGGGTGTAGGCACTGTTCACTTCAATCCTGTGGTCATTGGTCAGGAAATGCCTCCTCTAGAGTTCACTGATGTCCTCTATTGTTAAAATGCGACCTATATAGGGCCCTTGAGTCACACAGGACACAAGGGGACTGCAGAGGAGGATATAAGACTGTATTGATCAAAGTAAAGGAGTACTACTCACCTGCAGAGGAGGATATAAGACTAAGGGCTATTTTTCCGTCCTCTGCAGGATATATCAACCTGACTAAGCTACCTAAATAAGGAAATACCAAAAGGAGCGATGTACAGACACATAAACACACTACAGTGAACGCTTAAGCAACAAATAACATTGACATCTCTCATGCCTACCTCAATGGTACTCTGGAAGAAGAGATCTACATGCAGCAGCCTGAAGGATTTGAAGTGGGCGGACCAGATCATGTCTGCAAGCTAAAGAAGTCGCTCTATGGCTTGAAGCAAGCAGGCAGGGTCTGGAACAAGACCCTTCACTCTGTGCTCTGTTCTATGGGCTTTGAATGCGTCCAATCTGACCATGGGCTCTACATCTTCCTCAGGGATGATGTTAGGATACTAATGCCTGTGTTTGTCGATGATATCATGCTTGCCTGCAAAGATGGAGCCAGGATTGACTCAATTGTTAAAGAACTCTCTCAGCACTTCAAATTGCGAGATCTAGAACCTACTGCTCAGCTTCTAGGCCTAGAAATCCACAGAGATTGTCCAAATTGCTCCCTTTCCATCTCCCAGAGTCAATACATCTCCAACCTCCTTCATGAGCATGGTTTGAGCGATTCAAAGCCTGTTTCCACTCCCCTCAACCCAGGAACTCGTCTATCCACCTCCATGTGTCCTCAGAACGAAGCAGAAGCCTCAGAAATCTGCCAGTACCTGTTGGATATGCAATCTGTCATGATTGATATCATTCTGAAACCAACACCCTGTACTCAGGGCCATTTAGCTCAGTGGTTAGAGCACCCAGTATATAACCGGGAGGTCCTGGGTTCAAACCCGAGTCTGGCCATTTTCTTGTGTGGACCCACACTTTCCCCTTTGGGCCATTTCCCCTTTGGGCCATATTTCCCCATTGGGCCTTCATCCCCATTGGGCTGTTGAGGTCCCACAAATTCAACAGTACCCCTACCTCTCTGTTGTAGGATGTCTGATGTACTTGGCAGTCACCACAAGGCCAGACATTGCCTATGCTGCTGGAGTACTTGCCAGATTCAACTCCAATCCTGGTCTGGCTCACTGGCAAGCTGCAAAGCATGTGCTTTGCTATTTGAAGGGTACTATCCACCATAAGCCTGTCTACAAGCCCTCCACTTCGCCTGAGCCCTTCATCACTTATTCTGATGCTGATCATGGTGGAAATCCAGACAATGGCAAGTCCACAGGTGGTTATGTGGTCAAGATTGGTTCTGGAGCGGTTTCATGGAGTTCCAAGTTGCAATCCTTAGTTGCCTTGTCCACAACTGAAGCAGAGCACATCTCAGCTGTTGAAGCAGGCAAGGAGATCCTCTGGATGTGCCAATTCATGGGGGAGCTTGGCTATCCCATCAGTGGTCCCTCACTCCTTAAGATGGACAATCAATCGGCCATTGCAGTCAGCAAGAACCCTGAGCACCACAGCAAGATGAAGCATCTTTCACTTCGTCTATTTTGGCTTAGAACTGCTGTTCAAGATGGTCTTATCAGTCCCAGCTTTGTAGCAACTGAGGAGATGGCTGCTGACATCTTCACCAAGGCCCTTGACCGCTTCAAGGTTCAGAAATGTGCCACAATGCTTGGTTTGTTCAGTTAGTGATCTGGAGACATGCACAGACATGGGGGAGTGTTATTTGTTGCTTAATCGTTCGCCATAGTTTATTTGTGTGTCTGTACATCGCTCCATTTGATATTTCCTTATTTAGGTAGCTTAGTCAGGTTGATATATCCTGCAGAGGACAAAAATAGCCCTTAGTCTTATATCCTCCTCTGCAGGTGAGTAGTACTCTATTACATTAATCAATACAGTCTTATATCCTCCTCTGCAGCCCCCTTGTGTCCTGTGTGACTCAAGAGCCCTTTATTGGTCGCATTTTAACCCTTGGCCACCAATCTGGACTTATAGCAATACTGGGAGCCATCAGCATTGTGCTTGACCTTCATGAACCATCTGGAGCCTATTGCACACTTCCCAGGGGGTAATTTCACGATCTCCCATGCCATTGACTCTGTGAGCCTCCATCTCTTCCTCACAAGCCTTGCCACAAATCTGCATCTGAGCGTCGCTGAGACTGCTTATAAGTAGTGGGTTCAGCTGTGGACCTGAATTGGCCTGGATGAGGTCCAAGGGATCATCAGAGTCGTCTTCATCATCATCTGAAGACAACAACTGGTGTAGGCTCCCTTGGCTGTCTATAGCTCTGGAACGGCCCATTGTTCAGGCAACCACTCTTCTCTAGGACGTCTGAGGCGTTGAGGGCGAGAAGGAGGAGGTGGAAGAGGAGGACGACGAGCAGGAGGGGTTGAAGGCGATGGAGTGGAAGGGGGAAGTGACATATAAGTGGAGGGAGGTGAAGGAGAGTGAACAGAAGGACTTGGAGGCGAAATTGGAGGAACAGAAGGCAAATCAGAAGCAGTAGACCCATCTCCCCCATGAATTGGCTTCTGTGAGTCAATTGGAGCATCCAGAACGTCGTCTGAGATGTCTGGGAGTGTAAGGGAGGTTTAGTGACTCAAGCAGTGAATTGAGGCGAGGGGGAGGTAGGGAGGGAACTGAATGCCTCTGGAGCATGAAAAAGTGTTCATCAAAGTCAGCTCTTTCTGAAATAATGACCTTCTTTGAGACTGGGTTGTAGAACTTCCATCCCTTGTAGCCTTGAGGGTATCCAATGAATACACACTTCTCCATGTGCGATCCAAGGCTCCCAAGTGGTCGCTTGTCCCTCTGTATCAGCACATAGGCAGTACAGCCCCAAACTCGAAGCATAGAGAGATCTGGCTTGTTGCCATAGAAAGCCTGATAAGGTGTCGCCTCAGGGAGGCTGAAGTGGCCAGCTTGTTGCTAGTGTGAATAAAAGCGGCCAGTGCTTCTCCCCAGAAGGCTGTAGGCATCCCAGACTCATAGAGCATTGATACAACACCTTCCTCCATCGTCCTATTAGCCCTCTCAGCACACCATTCTGCTGAGGTCGATTCTGACAGTGTGCTGCCTCTGGATGCCATGGTCAATGCAGAACTTCAAACTCCCTTGTACTCCCCACCCTTATCATCCCTGAAGTGCCCAGTTTCGCTCCAGTGACATTCTCAGCCCAAGCTTGAACTGCTTGAAAGCAGCAAAGGTCTCAGACTTTCGCTTAAGAGATAAACTGCCTTAAAGCGAGAGAAGTCGTCATGAAAGTGACCCAGTAGCGATACCCTTGATGTGTAGGCACCTTGACAGGGCCATGGACATCACTGTGGACGAGTTGGAGGTTTTGAGGCTCTGGAGGTCGAAATTGGAAAGGGATCTGCATGCATCTTGCCAGCTTTGCAGGCTTCACATACCAGATCAGGGCCAGCTTGTGAATCAAGCTTGAAACCCGTCACCAGGTTACCTGAATGCAGCTTCTTGATGCCTGCAAGGTGATGATGGCAAGGCGACGATGCCAGAGGTCCCAGTCCAAGGGGAGGGTGGTGGCAGAAGAGAGTGAGGCAAATGCTCCACAGGAATGGTGTCCCCAACAAGATAGGCAGCATTAGAGGGTCCAGTCTTCGCTTGGAAGAGGATCTTGTTGTCCCTGATGAAGTGCAGGGTGTCCTTCTCAATGGCAACAGTGAAATGGCGATTTAGAGTGAGGAATAGGACGGAATAGGTTTGCAGAGGGCAGGGACATAGAGGACATCAGTGAACTCTAGAGGGGGCATTTCCTGTCCATTGACCACAGGATTGAAGCGAACAGTGCCTACACCCTCAGAGTACAACAGAGCCATCAGCCAGCCTTTATTTCGACTTTGTGAGGCCTCAGATTTCGCATCCAGTGATGATGAATGTCATATGGGCTGATGCACCAGTGTCAGCATTCCAGGAGGTGTGGGCTTCGAACTGGGAGGCAGAGAAGAGGGCAGAGGCTGAAGATGCAGAATGAGAGACATATGAGGCAAGAGAGGATGATGGGACTGTGAAAGAGGCTGAAATGGGAGATGTGGACGCTCTAGAAGGGGAACTGAGTGGTGTAGAAGCTCCTGACAGTGCATATGAGGTGCCAGAAGTGTTAGAACGAGTTGGATGCATTGTTAGGGGTGATTAGAACGAGTTGAAAAGAATGGAGGCCAAGTGGAGTGAATGGAGTGAGGAAATGAGGGTTCTGAAAGCTGAGATAGAGCAAGAGTAAGACAGCAGCAAGAATGCCAGCAAAGCAGAATTAAGTCACTAGGCAGGGCCCATAACTAGTGTTGCCACAGCTTGGCTCAAAATGGCTGAGCCAGCCGAGCCGAGCCATCTTAAGCTGAGCTGAGCCAAGAATTGGCTCGTGACCAAAACGGGCTCAGCTTGGCTCACGAGCTGGCTCAGCTTGGCTCACGAGCTGGCTCAGCTCGGCTCACGAGCTGGCTCAGCTCGGCTCACGAGCTGGCTCAGCTCAGCTCATGAGCTGGCTTAGCCAGGCTGAGCCATGGCTCGATTACCCCATGACCCAATTAGGCAGGCGGCTCAGCCATGGCTGCCAGCATTGATTGACTTGACGCTGCGTCATGCACTCAATTTACCTTACTGTAATGTAGTAACTGTACTGTATAATACTCATAACAAATTTTTTATTACCATACTTCTATGCGCGCGATTCTCGTTCTTCACATGCATCTAACAAGGTCAGGAGTCTTGGGACTGTATCATCAAAAACATTATATTCGTCTACATGTCTACATTATATACACAAGAACTATTACTAGAATACTATCTATGTACCCAAACTTCTACATGCCGTGATCTTGGGGGCTGGGGTGGTGTCATATTCGTCAGCATTGGCATTGGCATTGGCGTCTTCGCATTGAGGGTCCGGGCCAGTGGCGTCGTCGTTGTTGCCTTGGGGGCTTGGGTGGTGTTGTTGGCATCTTCACGTTGAGGGCCCGAAACCAGTGGGTTTGTTGTCGTCACCTTCGGGGTGGGTGGTTGTCTTCAGCATCTTCGCGTTGAGGGCCCAGGGTCAGTGGTGTCGTCGTCATCTTGAGGCCTGAGGCTGGTGCCGCCGCCGCCTTAGGGGTTTGTGTGGCGCCATTGTCATCGTCTTGAGGACCCAGGTGATGTGTTGTCATCGCTGCCTTGAGGGTTTGGGTGGCGTCATCGTTGTTGCATGAGAGGGTGGGTGCAGCAAGTGGACAGCAAGGGAGGAAAAGCGCCACTCATCAAATCTTGCAGCCACCACGTATCCCACACATTCCCATGCTCTCATCTCAGTCTCCTACAGCTTCATCTCTCCTGATCTCTGGTGATCTTGGCTGATCTGCTTCATCTACTGCTTAAATTTTTTTGCTTTACCTCTGCTTCATCTACTATGGCTGGATCTAGGAAAAGGGCTCTTTCAACACCAAAAAGGACTCCAAAAAAGCCAAAAACCAAGAAAAAGTCAGGGCAAACAGCGGGAGCTTCCTGGTGGGGCTCTGGAGATGTCTTTTCAGCTTGATGGTATGTGCTCTCTGCTCAAGTGGTGTCTATAAACTTATATTGTGGCTAGTTTCATCCACAACTGCTCAGGCATCAAGTGCTAGACACCATGTGCACTTTGATGTGGACTCCACCTCTGAGGCTCCAAATGCCTCCCCTGGACCCTCACGGCAGGGAGAGGATCCCTTTGTAGCTCCTACACCTGCTCAGCCTTCCAACCAAGTGAGTATTTGTTTTATTATATTTTTAATATATTTTTAACAAATTTAATATAGGGAGGCTTTAGCTCACCTCACCCTGAGACTTTTGACCTTGGAAATGTGTCAGATGGCTCTCAGGAGGGTGACGCTGAACCCATTGCCCTGTTGGCACCCAACCCTGGGCCCTCAACTCCAACTCCACCCAAGAAGGGCTCAAAAAGCTGGTTCTAGGCTAGCTAGCTCAGGTGATGACACCTTGAGGTTCTTTAAGTTGTTGAAGGGAAGAAACAGTGCAAATTCTGCTTGTAAGTTTTATTTATTTATTTTTTATTTTTTTTATTTTATAATTATATTTCTGATAAATTTTATAGGATACTTCATCAAGATGATGGAGTTAGAGTACACTCTTATCACGCCACTACTGCAACAGGTCCTTTGCGATCTCATCTGCTCAAGCACCATGCAGAGGAGTGGGTTAAAGAGTGTCAAAGGCTCAAAATTGTCTTGAGAGGTAAAGAGGGGGAGGAAGCCCTTGCAAGAGTTACTGGCCATCCTGTGGAGCATCAAGCTGTGGCACGCACCCCCTTCACTCAGGACAACTTTTTAGATGCTCTTGTGCAATTTATTGTTGCCACTGATCAGGTCTTTTTTCTTTTTTCTTTTTTTTTTTCCCTTGTTTAATTTTTTTTAGGCTATAAGAATTGTAGAAAGAGAGGAATTTCGCCGCCTCTGTCTTCTGCTGCGCCCTGAGCTGCATGATGCAGACATTCCTCATAGGACTACCATGCATAAGCGCATCTTAGATAATTTTGCAGGGCACTTCACAATATGTCTCAGCATATTCAGGTAATTTTAATTTATATATTTTTCTTAAGGGCTAACTTTTATTTAGAAAAACAGCCTGGGCAAATTCTTTACCACAGATATGTGGTCTGACCCTGATAAGCCATACATGGCTGTTACTGCTCACTGGCTGGAGCTGGTTCAGACTCAGGGTGGCCAGAAGAAACTAACCCTTAGAGCTGAACTTATTGGATTTCTCCATTTTCCTGGGACCCACACTGGGGAGAGGTTAGCTAAGGTTTTCACTTTATTATTGCTAGGATGGGGCTTGAAAAGGGGTAATGTTACTTTTATCTTTAAGAATTTAGAATTAGCTAACTTTTTTTTAGGTTGGCTGGGTAACAACAGATAATGCATCCAACAATGTCACTATGATGGTGCATTAGAAACCCAGTTAAAGAGAGAACACCCCAATCATCATTTTTCTTCAAGGCAGTCTCACATTAGGTAAGTGTTTAACTATTTAAATTTTTTTTGGCTAACTCTTTTTAGGTGCTTTGCCCATATTGTGAATCTCACATGCAAGGAGATGCTTGATGAAGCAACTGAATCTGGTTTTACCCAAGTCAAAAGCTTCAAATTATCATTGTTTATGTATTTTTATTTTTATTTTTATTTTTATTTTTATTTTATTTTTATTTTTATTTTATTTTATTTTTATTTTTATTTTTATTTTTATTTTTATTTATTTTTATTTTATTTTTTATAAGCTATTGTAATAGATTCACAATTCATCAGTAAGGCGTGATTATTCTCTAAAATTTTACAGGAGTTAGAGTTGCCCCCCTTACAATTAATTCGTGATGTGGAGACAAGATGGTCATCTGTCTATTTGATGATCAAAAGGGCATTTGTCTTAAGAGAGGTATTTTTTTAAATTTTAATAAATTCTAATGCTAAATTTAACTTAGGCAATTGATAAGTTTCTTGAGGAGAATGGAGGGCCAGATTCATTAGATAAGGGTGATTGGGATGCCCTTGGCTTACTTAAGAGAATTCTTGAGGTATATATATTTTCCCTTTCTAATTATTTATTAATTTCTTTTATCAGATTCCCTTCTGGTATCAGCAAGCACTCTCCTATGAGAAGACACCAACACTCTATGATACAGTTGCTGCATTTGAGGGCTTTATGAAGTCTCTGGATGACTTAAAGACTGTCTTAAAGGTTGAAGAACCAGGGGCTGTGTCTATCATTGAAAGAGGCCATCAGAAGATAGATGGCTACTTTAATCATGCCTTTGAGACTCCAGTTTATATGCTTTCAATAGGTGAGTGGCTGTCTTATAAGCTGCATAATTTTCTCATGCCATGTGGACAGTTCTTAACCCTGTGTTAAAGCTTGAGTGGGTTAAAAGAAATTACCCATCACATGTGGCTGACAGAGTGATGAATTACCTCTTCCAGGCAGTAAGTGCCTTTAATTTTATCAAGCCACTTTAAAAACTAAAATCTTAAGTAGCTTAGGCCTTTATACAGTCCATCTAGTGCCCCTACTAGATCAGCTGCACCCCCCACCCCCTGAATTATCTAATAGTATGCAAGGTGCTCTGGCAAGACTTGGTGTTGGCCCAATGCCTGCCTATAGGTCATAGGCTGATACCTTAGAGGGTGAAGTTTGATGACTATCTAGCAGCCCCAATTAAAAGTGCCAACATTATTCAGTTCTGGGAGGTGTGTAGGAATGGACCATTTTATTGAGGGAGTACTAACAGTAATATGATGGCAGGAACACCAGAAGAAAGTGGCCAACCCTCTTTGAGCTTGCCATGCATGTAATTCCCATTCAAGCAACTTCAGTACCATGTGAGCGTGTCTTCTCAGCAAGCAAGGAGACAACTAGAGCCAGAAGGAACCACCTCAAGCCAAACATCATGGAGGCCACACAAATACTCAAGTTTCAGGCCAAACATAAGAAAGAACTCAATTTCACTGAAGGGCTAAAGGAACAGGATGAAGTGATGAACAGCACAGGGTAAATGGAACTCATACTCACAGAGACAAGGTAGACTGTGGTGAGAATAGAGTAACGCAGGGAAGCAAGATCTAGCAAGTTGAGCAGATAGAATGTCTGATACACCAGAGTGAGAACTGGGGTATCAGTGTACATGGTACTCTACTTATCACTTTAGAGACAATAGCCTTTGTGCTACAATAGGAGACAAAGGGAGTGTCTTACAATGAGTAGAATACAATAAGCCCCTAATACAATAGTGGGTGAAACAAAAGGAATGTACTTAAACAATAAGTACAAGGAAAGTCAAGAACAAAGATACATCATAATAAGGATATAACAAAAGATGATCCTAACGTGTACTAAATAACAAGTCCTTTGTGATTGTTCTGTACATATGATGTCATAGATAAGAGATAAGTACAAGATTGTAATGATCAATCTAATCTACATGTCCTGTATATCTAATCTAAAGCAGTCCATTATCTGCATAAGTCTGTTGAGCCGCTAAGTGCACACAGGTCACTTATCAACATGAAGTGGAAGAGCTGGAGGCAGCAGACATACCAGTGGAGGACTTGAGGAATTATCTCAAGGACTTAAATGTACAGGATGAGTAGTGCAAAAAAAAATTCTATTTGAACAGGCTATATACATGTATTTGTACCTAAGAATATATAAAAGGCTTCTGTGACTCACTTGGAATGGCCAGAGAGAGGGAAGGGAGGAGGGGTGTCCAAGGAGGCACAGCAGTGAGGCCATGGCCAGGAGAGGCAGGGGGAGGGGGGCAGAGGCATCTGAGGAGTGTGCTGCGGCAGTGGTGAGGCCAGATGGCCTAGGTGATGGAGAGAGTGGGGGCAGGAGGGCCCCAAGGGGGGGTCTAAGGAGGCACAGTGGCAGTGGTGAGGCCAGCTGGTTAGG